>JAWQRP010000275.1:0-32949 GCA_033557875.1 Quadriops clusia
TATTAAAAATTCTTTTAAATACTTACATTAAAATGGTCCTCGCAGCAATATCCTTTTGTTTTTACGAATGTTTTATTAATCGCTTGTACCATAACCTTGATATCTCTTCGTTCTTTGGGATGCTTAATAAAGATTTTGTCGGTGTTGCCCGAATTGTTGAAACAATTGGAAACAAAACACTTTTTCAACGACATAATGTATTTATCTGACCACGTTTGTTTATAATTTCCACACGCGAAAATATCTACTATATACAAACAAGCAGTTCTGCCGAGGAGATTCAAACAGAATGAATAGGAGAAAGTACTATTGGCAGCTTCGAAAGACATATAAGGATAGAAGATTGTTATCAGTGGGAACCAATCACAGAGACAAGCGTAAGTGACGTCACAAGTCCTGCCTCCGTTTTCATGACCTTCGCTTTCAATAATTTATTTAACATACTTACGACAATCGCCTAATTTTATGTTTTATACCATTTTCTTAGTTGAAGCTTCTACTTTTACGTGATATATGCCGTTTATATACCGTGGAATACCCCATTGCTCGGAGATAAAAACGAATGAGATTGAGTCAATTGGATGGACGTAATCAATGTCCTCTTTTCAAGCGAGACTGCAACAACTTTTAAAGAATTTATACGTACTTTCGACTCTTCGCATTATACCAGAAGAAATCTTGCTGAATGACGTATACGTGTTGAATTTTCATCTTGTCAAAGGCTGCCAATTGCGTAGTTTAGCGGTTTTTAAAAATATTTCTTTTAAACAATAGTAGAATGTAAGGAAATGCGATTACCAAAATATGAGGGAAACTTCGCATTTTAAAGTTGTTTAAATTAAAGTTTACAAAGGGCGTTTCTCTGTACAGACACTACTTTTGTATAACACTTTAAAATAGGTATATTATACTATCAAATCTTTAAAACAATACTGAAGGTTAACAGAGCAAACAAAAAAATAACTTTAATTTTAATATCTTTATAAGTCCGATGACAACCGCAGCAAAATTACTACCTATTCAGTTTATTTTTTTTTTTTCGAATGAAAATTACGAATTTTCTGCCTGCCTTTTTGTTTCCCTTATAGTTCCCACGCATTATTGTCTTACGTGTTGAAGGTTTGCTAATGAATCTGCACTTAATAGTAACGATAATAATAATTGTGTACAACCTCATTTACTTTAATTTGGTTTAAATTAAAAATACCCAGTGATCCTTGGCTAAAAAAACAAAAAGCATTTATTAGGCAAATGGATCCTAAAGACCAAAAAGTTACAATATCCCTTTCCTCTTAGCACATAACTGCTCAAATTGCAGAAAAAATAGCTGAAGTGTTGTTTGCTTTGGTTGAGCAATGAAGAAGAGAGTAAATCATTTTATCTAAACTTTTAGGTGCGTTCTGTTGATTTTTCTTTTGTAAGCATATGTGTACGTATACACCTAGTACATTACGTATTTTGTTAAAACCTCAGAATTGAAATGTACCCGTTTTACAATACAAATGATTCGGTTTGATCAAACTGCTCCCGTGTTAGTAGGTCATGCTCTTCAGACTCTATACATGAAGTGTGGTGAGCTTCAAACCGCAGACTCACTGTCGGACCGTAATTGTGTCTAAATTTGGCTTCGCTATTTTCCATTCCACGCAGAAAATTGCACGGCTATAAAGGCCAGGGCGGGTGAGGCAAATTGGATTAAATCATCAAAGTGGTTGTCCATTAGGACATAATGCAGTGTGCTAATTTGAAGGATCGCAACTTCCTCTAAAGATTGCGAATTAAAACCTTCTTTCACGTTTACTATCATTTCAATCTTGATCGTTTAAAATAATTCATCCCCCTAAAATTGGCTTCTTCTTTCGTACAAAACAAAACTATTGCGATATGCATATATGTAGCTATATTATAGTAGGTCAACTAACGCAAGTTTACGGAAGCGCAAACTCAGATTTTGCATCCTAATATTAATAGAATTTATCTATAAGTAGCTTCTTGGCAGTTTCTTAGTTAAATCATATACTTCAATCACAAAGATACAAGCGCTGGTATAAGTTAAATTAAAATAACCCCTATAATCCCCGACACATCAATAATGCATCAACATATTGATTCATTTTCAAACGAACTGACACATCGACAGTTTCCTTTAGCAAAACAACAAACAACGATAACAGTGCGTGGACATTTATTACATCTATTATTAAATAAAGGACGATTCGGTTTCACTCTCAGAGGTTGTTGCCTCCTTAGGAATGATATGAATATCACGACTGTTTTCTCCCAATAAATAAAAGCTTGCTAAATCCTCATTCGTAACGCTAAAAATCCTTTCATGTGTTTGTTTTATGTTTATTTGCAGCATTTATCCGTGTACCCGGCCGGAAATGAAGTTTCTCCCCTGATTAACATTCAAACGGATATAAATTGTTGCGAAGAAACAAAATAGAATAATTGTTGTGCAAGAAAGCCGACAAATTTATTTTGACAACAAAAGTCGCTACCGCAAAAACCAACAATAACGAAATTATGCATACGGATATGACACAGATAATGCTCATATTCTAATGAAAACCTTTAACATCTGAATCATACCAATGATACTATTTCTCAGAATATTTAAAAAGTTAATCACATTATTAGCAACGCTATTACACGCTAGTAGTAAAATATAGTTTTTTTTTATTATCTAAATGTTTGCATAGGAGCAATACATATTTGGTTAGCTAATATTTTGATTCCTAATGGGTGTGTATACATATTTTTTTCTTTCAGATTGTTAGGCGAAGATGCCTGAAAAGAATATGGCTATAGAGAACGAAAATGCCTCACCTGCCAAAAAGAGCAAGCCTTCACCTGTGGCCAGATCAGGGAACACCTTGGCCCAGGTTACCATGTTGGATGGCACAATCTTGGACATCCACATCGAGGTAATTTTTTAAATTGAAGTCTTTAAGTATAAATAAACATTCAAATTTGCTTTTCCTTGCAGAGGAAAGCCAAAGGGCAAGACTTGCTTAACAAGGTGTGTGAAGCAATAAACTTAATCGAGAGGGATTATTTTGGTCTTGTGTATACCGATCGTCACGATCCTCGGAATTGGCTCGACCTGGACAAGAGAATAGGAAAGTTCATGAAGAGTAAGTTTAAAAGAAGATTATTCATGTTTATAAATTATATAACACTTTCAATAAAATATAACACTTTCAATAAAATATAACATTTTCAATAAAATATAACAGTTTCAATAATATATAACACTTTCAATAATATATAACACTTTCAATAATATATAACACTATTCAATTTCAGCCGAACCATGGAGATTTAGCTTCGAAGTGAAATTTTATCCGCCCGATCCAGCGCAATTGCAAGAGGACATCACCCGATATCACCTCTGCTTGCAGATCCGCAATGACATCCTGAATAATCGTCTGCCGTGTTCATTTGTTACTCATGCCTTATTGGGATCGTATCTAGTACAGTCAGAACTAGGAGACTACGATGGCGACACAATGGGCAGGAACTACTTGAGAGAATTTAGATTTGCCCCTAATCAATCCCAAGAACTGGAAGATAAAGTTATGGAACTGCACAAAACTCACAAGTAAGTCAATTATTTATTTTCAGTAGTTATCAATTTTAATGACCACTTTCAACTAATAATGAATATAATTTTAGGGGCCAAACACCTGCCGAAGCTGAGTTGCATTATTTGGAGAACGCTAAAAAATTAGCAATGTATGGCGTTGACCTCCATCCAGCCAAAGATTCCGAAGGCGTCGATATAATGCTTGGTGTGTGCGCATCCGGTCTTTTAGTGTATAGGGATCGATTAAGAATCAACAGATTCGCCTGGCCCAAAATCTTAAAGATCAGCTACAAGAGGCACAACTTCTACATTAAGATCCGACCAGGAGAATTTGAACAATTCGAATCGACCATTGGCTTCAAGTTAGCCAACCATAGAGCAGCCAAGAAACTTTGGAAAACTTGCGTAGAACATCATACTTTCTTCAGGTACAATTTCAATTCAATTCAGTTTAAAAATTATTATTTATCTACCTTCTATTATCGTACTTTTTATAAAACATATCTTCTTTTCATCAGGTTAATGTCGCCAGATGTCAACCAAAAATCCTCATTCTTACCAAGATTAGGCTCTAAATTCCGTTACTCAGGGAGAACGCATTACGAAACTAAACGAACACCGATCGATAGACCAGCACCTCAATTCGAACGATCACTCTCTGGAAGACGACTGGCTTCTCGCAGCATGGATCGTAAGTACTTTTTACATGATTATATCAAGTTTTTTAGGACATTTATATTACGCATTTTTCATATTTAGGGCGGTATGCCGAAAGCACATTTACCCTCTGGGCAAGGTTAAAGGTAGGTTCACAATATAATGTACCTGGTGTATAGCTCAGGTAAATTACATTGTGAACCTACCTTTAACCTTGCCCAGAGGGTAAATGTGCTTTCGGCATACCGCCCTGAATATCTAGGGTGCTCGGTATATACGAGTAATGGCAAAAAAAATATAAAAATAATGGTCATGCCTACATATAAATATCTCCCTGTCATTTCATTATGAAGTTTATTTGGCATTTTAATTATTTTAACCCGAATTTTCTATAATTTTTTTCATTCAATTTTAGCTTTGGGTGGCACTAAACAGGAAGATGACTATAATGAAGCCAATAAACGTCACACCATGTCTCATCCCCCAGAACATATTCCCGATATTGATAATCAAAGCCCAGCGAAGGTTAAACCTTCCAAGGAACCTAAAGAAAAAGAGAAGAAAGAGAAGACGAAGGACAAGGTAAATTCAATGTATTTTTGTCTCGTTGCAAGTTGAACTCCATTGACCAATTTGTAGTGGCGTTAACCAGCATACCAAATCACTGTATGCAGTTGTCAGCTTTTTATGTATCCAAATCTAGGGAATTATCATCACCACCACCATTTTATTTAGTTTTATATAAACGTACAGATTTCACCTATTAAAACTGTGCGATCATTCAAAAATAGTTCAGTAAAATGCTAAATACATACACAATAATTTTTTATAATTTAATTTTACTTTCAAAATAAAAATAACTTTATTCGCCTTTATTTGTAAACATTACATCATTTTAATCCTTTTATATTTTTTAAAGTTTATTCATTTATGTAAATTATATTTATTATTTCCTATGTATTCACAATGCAATTGGTCAACTTTGTAAATTTGTATCTCATGCCTCAACATGTAATATGAAACTCTTGTGTACCTAAACAAGCCTACAAGGAGAGGAAGCGGCGATACTGAAACTGCCAGCTCGGCTAGTTCTGAAGAGGGAGAATATGAGGCAGACAAGTCGCAGAAGGTGTCGATTTTAACCACACATTTCATGTGCTCTTACGCTAATGCTCAAAGCTACAGTTTTTTTTATGTTGTCGTACATATTAGTTATCAATTCTTATATATTACTGTTCCTTTCCTTTCAATTAGTTACGCTGAGTTATTTTACTTTTGCTTCATTTTTAATACAAACGTTATTTTTAATTTATTACAACTAAAATAACTAAACTTATCTTCATCTAATAGAAAGTCAAATTAAAACAATTTTGTATGTTGATTAGGCTCAACTTGAAATGCAAATTTTCATTTTTTATTTCATCTGCATCACTGCATGCTAATACAATTAGTTGTAATAATAATTTGAAAAAAAAAACAAATTATTTTTACATCGACCAAGTGCTGCATTCTGTTTAAATGTAGTTCTGATAATCGTAATTTTAGTGTCTTTAGTGGGTTATGCCGTTTTAATTGTTTTCTTGCACCTTTACGTCTATATAGCATTTTGATTAATATTAATTAGCATTACATTTTCACTTATGTGACATTTAAAATGAAGTATTTTTGTCTTAAAGAAACCTGTTGGTGGAGTTGCTGTGCTGCCAGCTGGAGGTCTCTTTGGAAGAAAGAAAGATGACAAGGATAAGGAGAATAAAGATGTTAATGCTTTGGAGCAAAACGGAACAGACAATGACTCTCAACTGAACTCCAGTGCTGAACACGATAAATCCCCAAGGGATAAAAAAGAAAAGGTAAGTTAAAGAGTTTTTTAATTCTAATAAAAATGGAAAGAGGTAAGTGGTATAGGCTGTAAGCACTGTTTACAAAAATAGTTTTTTTAACTGTAAATTTACTAAGGCAACTACTACATTCACTTTCGAGATAAAGGTAATTAAATAAAAGTAGCTATCACGTTGTTATGGTATACATTACCGTATAGAGTTAATAGTTTACGCTTATATATTGATAAGTAATTATGTATTTCCTTTGTTTGCTATTTCATTGTAGTATGAGTTGTTCAATGTTGTTTCAGTACCATTGATTATGTTTTATATTATGTATAAATAAGTATATGTAATTTTTTTGTTGTATATTGCATCATTTTGTTGAAACTGTAGTAGAGTTGCTTGTTGAATATTGAAAACTATTTAGGTAGTATTCTTTAATGTAGCTATATACATAGGCAAATATTTCTAAGAATGTTACTTATACAAAATAAAATTGCCATTGAGTAAAGATATAGGGGGACCACCTTGAATTGAATATTTATGCATTTCAACTTATACGTACAACTTATAAACCTAGAATTAAATACTTGTTAAATAAGTAATTTTGTTACAAAATATTTGCCTACCTCACTATTTTATCGCATGTACTTATTTTGCATGTTTTTGGTTTCAAACGAAACAGAGTCCTGGTTTCCTGTTTAGTAAAGGTGATAAGAAGGACAAAGATAAAAAATCTAAAACTCCCGAGAAAGATGGGGGCCCTCCACTGGGTTCTCCACAACTGCCGGGATACACAAGAGAAAACGAACCCCCGATTGGAGAAACTCCTAAAAAGAAGGAAGCTCTTCAGGAGAAAACTGCAAAACCTGTACCGGTACCTGTCCCGGTGCCAGTCCCAGTGGTCCATGGTCAACCTCTAGCTTCCGCTTACCGTGATCCAAAATCCGACTCGGCTGCCTTCATTGCTGGGGAACAATACATGATCCATCCTGATGAAGCGAACAAGACACAAGCGCAAACAAGTCCTGCAAGTTCACCAGCTGCTGCTGTTGCTGCTGCTCCCATTGGCTTTATTCCTTCAAAGAAATCGAAACCTGTGAAACTCTTTGTAATAACTGCAAAGAAGGACCCGAAAACTGGTAAAATGGACATGGAAACTGCTATTTACGAAACTTGCAACGGGACCCAAACTTTGGACACCGGTTTAGTAGATTCAAAATACGGGTTAATAGATCCTTCGAATGCTACAATCATTGTAACTGATCCAGCTAATGGACAAAAGGAAGTTATCCAAGGGCATGTCGATCCTACAACTAAGCAAATAATTGTAACATCTGGTGCTGTAATTAACCCAGAAACTGGCAAAAAAGATGGCACAGTTGGTCAAATCATTTCTTTCTCAGGGAAAGAACAAAAACCTGTGCTCAGTCCCTTGGCACCTTTCCCGAAGAAGCGAATAATTAAAATCACTGTAACTACAGCTAAAAAGGATCCGAGATCTGGTAGGATTGAAGCCGAGAAAGGTCAAGTCGAAACTTTGGATGCCATTCTTGATCCAGTTTCTGGTCAGATCGAAACTAAATATGGCACCATTGACACCCTCAATAAGAAAATTGTGCACAAAGATATGAAATCTGGGAAATCGGATGTAAGGCCAGTGGAAATTGATGATACTTTAGGCCAAATTGTAGTGAAGGAAAACGTTGTCGACCCTAAATCAGGAAAAGTGGACCAACAGTTGGGACAGTTAATTTTGATTTCCAATAAAGGAGACACCGTTCTTCCAATTACTGCAGTAACTGCCAAACGGGATTCTAAAACCGGTCAACTAGATCCAACCAGAGCTCACAAGGAGACCACAAATGGGAAAATTAACCCTAAAACTGGCAGTATTGTGACTAAATATGGAACAATTGATGTAAATAGGCGTACAATAACTGGTCTTGATCCAAAAAGCGGAAAAATTGAAGAACGCCCTGTACAACTGGACGGACAAGATAATGTTATTGTGTTATCTGGTGTAATTGATCCTTTGACTGGCAAAAGAGATGACGACTTAAGTCAAATTTTACAAGTTGGCTCTGAAATTGATTCTCAAGTAAATGTTAGTTCAATTGCTGGGAAAGCCGACAAAAAAGGTTTGGACCCCAAGCATTCGACTTCGGAAAATACAACCGCTCTCTATGATCCAGACACAAATAAAGTTTATACCAAATATGGTATTTATGATCCCATTCATGAAACTTTAACTTTCATAGATCCTAAATCAGGAAAAACTGAAGTTAAACAAGGTCAACACGACCCAGCTTCCGGAGGCATATTATTTAGAGGTCTAATTAATCCAAAATCTGGAAAAACTGATTCTAGTTACGGCAGGACAATTAAAATCGAACCAAAGTACGCTGCAGTCGATCCTGCTGCTCTGGAGAAACCAGTGGTAAGCGAAGTAGCTGCTCGACCGGTTTCTCCACCTAAACCGGCTGCTCAACCATCACCGATAGCTAATAAAAATGCTGTTATTAAAATTATGGTTATTACCGCTAAAAAGGATCCGAAAACTGGACAACTGGACATTGAGAATGGCACTGTTGAACAGTCTGCTGGAATCGTTCATCCAAATGGAGAAATTGATTCAAAGTATGGTTTACTCGATCTGAAAAAAGGAACATTAACTTATGCTGATCCTTCTACCGGGAAAGAGGAAACTGTTCAGGGAAAACTTGATCCAAAAACTGGGCAACTCTTTATTACAAGTGGTGCTATTTTAGATCCTAAAACAGGAAAGAAAGATGACCATATTGGACAAGTTATTACGGTTGTAGGGGATAAGCCTAAAGAATCAGAAAAAACAGTCCCGAATGCTCTACCTTCCCACCCTGTTCCGAAGAAGAGGGTAGTTAAAATCCTCGTGATAACTGCTAAAAAGGATCCAAAAACAGGAAAGATTGAAACAGAGAAGGGTACCGTTGAAAAACTGACTGCTACGGTAGATCCTGTAACGGGAATAATTGAAACAAAATATGGCAAGATAGATCCAGAGAACCGTAAAATTATCCAAAAGGACCCAAAGACCGGGAAAAGTACTGTCAACCCTGTTGAAATTGACGAAAGAACTGGCCAAGTCTATGTAGCTGATAGCGTAATTGACCCGAAAACAGGCAAAGTTTCACCAAATCTTGCTCAAGTTATTAATATTGTTGATCCTAAAGAACCGGTAGTTGTTATAACAACAATAACTGCTCACAGGGATCCAACTACCGGGGCTGTCGATATTAGAAATGGTCAACCGGAAACCACAAATGGTAAAATTAATCCCAAAACTGGAGAATTGGTGACGAAACAAGGAACAATTAATCTGAAATTAATGAAGATTACTACGAAGGATCCTAAAACTGGTCAAATTAAAGAACGTCCTATACAAGTGGACAAGGATGATAACATTTTTATAAGTCAAGGTGTTGTTAATCCTAGAACTGGAAAAATTGATTCTAATATGGTCCAAGTTATACAAGTAGGATCAGAAGTAGATCCTGAAATTCAGATAACTACATACGTTGGTAAGTTTGATTCCAAGAAAAACACCGTTGACTCAAAGAATGCTGTGCCAGAGACGACAGTTGCTTTATATGATCCAGATCGTAATATTATATACACTAAATATGGTCATCTTAATCCTGTGGATGAAACGTTAGCAGTCCTGGATTCCAAGACTGGCAAAATGGAGATTAAACCCGGGGAAACCGAACCTAACACAGGTGAATTGATCTTTAAGGGCGGTTTTACTAATCCAAAAACCGGAAAACATGATCCTCACTTCGGAAGAGCTCTTACTGTTCACATTAATGAACCAATTGTTGATGCCGTAGCCCAACAGCAGCCGTTAGAGGCAGAGTTGCAGCAAATTAAAGCTCCACCTGCAGTGCAGCAAGTTACAAAAACCACAACTCCGGTTACAACACCGACAAAACCAGTTCAAACGACATCTGTACAATCTTCGGCATCACCACAAATCGGCGTCGCACCACAGCCAATCCCCAAACACCGCATTGTTAAAATTATGGTCATTACATACAAAAAGGATCCAAAGACAGGTCAGGTTGACATTGAAAACGGTGAAGTCGAGCATTTGACAGGAATCTTGGATCCCAACACTGGATTTGTGGAAACCAAGTATGGGTTAATTGATCCCAAGAATGGGTCAGTAATCACCAGAGATCCTGCCACTGGTCAAAATGAAGTTCTGCAAGGAAAAGTTGATCTCACAACTGGTCAAATTTCTGTTGCTGGAGGCAAATTGGCAGATCCAAAAACTGGTAAGCCCGAGCAGATAGCCGGTCAAGTATTTTCCGTTGTTGGCCTGAAGCAAGCTCAAGAACCCTCATCACCTCTGGTGCCTAAGAAACGTACAATCAAAATAACTGTAATCACAACCAAGATTGATCCTAAGACTGGAAAACCGGATCCTGAAAAAGGTCAAATTGAACAATCGACAGCTACTCTAAATCCCGTTACTGGCTTAATCGAGTCCAAATACGGCTTGATCGACTCGAAGAATGGAAAACTAATTATAAACGACCCGAAATCTGGGAAAGTTGACGCTAAAGCCGCCCAGGTTAACGAAAACACTGGCCAAATAGTGGTAGCAACCGGTGTCGTCGATCCAAAGTCTGGAAAAATTGACAATTCTCTCGGGCAAATAATCAGCATTGCTGGCCAAAATGATCCAATTGTCGAGATCACAACAATTACTGCCAAGAAAGATCCACGAACTGGTATTATTGATGTTAATCATGGCCAAATGGAGACTACTAAAGGCAAAGTTAATTCTGCAACTGGTGACATTACAACTAAATATGGTGTGATTAACTTGAAACTGATGCGCATCACAACTACAGACCCGGCAACTGGCAAAACAGAGACAAGGAAAATCCTCATGGATCAAGAAGGAAATGTCATAATTCCTACGGGAGTTAAAGATCCGAAAACAGACACAGTTAATAACGAATTAGGCCAAATTATTAAGATCGGCCACGAAATCGAACCTGAGGCTCAAGTAATCGCATTCATGGGTAAAGTCGATTCGAAGAAGAATACTGTCGATATTAAGAATATAACACCAGATATTTCAACCGGTATTTATAACCCACACACTCATAAAATTGACACTAAGTATGGACAAATTGATCCAATTAGTGGTACGGTAACGTACGTGGATCCAAAAACGGGAAATCAAGAAGTTAAACAAGGTATTATTGAACCAAACACCGGCCACCTCATATTTAAGGGTTACACCAATCCAAAAACGGGTAAACATGATCCTAACTACGGAAGAATAATATCCATTTTAATTACTGATCCACAGATTGACAATAAGGGACAAATTATCGACAAAGATGTAAAGAGTTTTAAGATTGATCCGAAAACAAACCAAGTTTGGGCCTTTGATCACCAAGATCCTGTTACAAAGCAAGAAATTTATTCTACAGGTCAAATCGATCCTACAACTGGATATATTGTCACGGTTTATGGATACTTGGATCCGAAATCTGGAACGATATCCAAGACGGCCAAAGTTGATTCGAATAATTCTAAAGTAGATCCGGAAACAAACCAAGTTTACACCAAAACTGGCGAAGTCGACGAATTAGGGGAGCCGTTATATTCCGTTTCTGAAATTGATCCAAAGAGTGGTGAGATTTACACAAAGTATGGCAAAATTGATCCTAAGACCGGCAAACTGGTCATCATTAGGGTGTATTTGGTTACACAAACAGATTCAAGTGGTAAAATCAAGGAAGTCGATCCGAAGGACTGCCAAATTGACGAGAAAACAGGCAGGATCATTAACGTTACCACACATACAGTTTACATGTACAGCATGGTAGACCCTAAAACAGGAAAAGTCATCCAAGTCGATCCTAATGACCCTCTTGTCAAGAGTGCAAATACTAAAGTAACTCAAGTGTTAACATTGTCGGGAGAAATTGATCCAGTGACTGGGAAAATTCATACCGAGTGGGGACATATTGATCCACAAACGGGAGACATAGATCCAAAGACAGCCCGAAGAGACCCTATAACAGGCGAACTTATTTTGAATTACGCTCAAATAGACCCATCTCATTTCACCGATCTCAAAGACACCAAAGTTCGTGTGAAAACTTTCAAGAAAAAAGATGGCGCTAGTTCGAGCGAAGACGAGAGCAGTGATGATGATGTGAACCAGTATGGCGCTGAAAATTTGCAAGATTTAGCTAACCTGAAGATACCTAAAGGTAAAACCAGTTTGACTACCCCGGTTGTGGTTAAGACTACCACCAAGCAGATTGTTACGAAAGATCGCGGTGGAGTCACTCAGAACATTGAAGAGAAGGTAGAAGATGGCAGGACTGGCGAAGTCATTATTTCTAAGCAAGTCAACAAGGTAATGTTTGATGTTATTATTCTCTTAGTATCTATAAGATTCATTAAACATGCATCTAAAGATTTATCTTAAATCGATTTTAGTCTGTTATTTTCTTAGAAATAATTTTTTTATTATGACATATTTCATCATTAAACCATTTTCAAGTAATTCATTACTTAATAGAAAGATTATCTTTTAAAAGGTTGATGTAGGAATTTTATAAATATAATTCATTTTAGCGTTTTACTTTCTCTATTAGTTTTGTTTATTTTATTTACTTTCTTTTTCTTTAAAAAAAAAGGCGGATTTAGCTTCAGGAGACGATGGTAAGTCACCATTTGTAACTGCACGTGCTGTTACCACTAGAACAGCAACGACTCACGAGGATTTGGGAACAAATGCGAAAACTCAGCAATTGGAAGAGAAAACAGTGGCGCACTCCATGACCTCGAGTGCCACAAGACAGGAGCAAAGGACAGTCACTCAGGAAGTCAAAACCACCAGTACCGTAGTTACTGGAGATCAGGTTAATTCCTTATTTTATTTTAATATGACGCATGGTTTTGTTTTTTTTGTATGTTAGAGTTGTTTTATTTAATCTTTTTTTTTATCTAAATTAGTAAAAATATGTATCCCTCAAAAGTAGAAGAGGTATAGTTAGTTCATTTAAAAAACTTGATTATTTTCATTGAACTTCAAGAAAATTTTTAGTTTTCTGCCTAATTCATTCATATTAACATATTATAAAAACATTTTTGTAAAAACTTACACATATACAATCATAATATCATTAAATGGTAGATCAGAATAAATATGAAATAGGTCATGTTACTAATATTGTGTAACTTTAATCCAATTTGTACTTGACTACATGTTTCATAGAATGGCAAATTTTAATTAGCAAGAGCTTATCTTTTTTATTTTTTTAATCTCACTTATTTAATGTCAGTCTACTTAATTTGATATTTACTCATTGTTTTATTTAATTTGAAATACGTTATATCGCCTTCTTAAAGCTATTCTTTCCGTCATACACTTTCTAAATTTATTAGTTCCTTCTTAAAATTTTATAAATTCTTAGTAATATTCTTGTTTATTGTTTTGAAAGGCTGTATAACTTCATATTTCTTTTAATCCTGACTATTTTTTTGTGCTATATCGTTTGTGCTAATATGCATGGCTTATAGCTGGGCCGACGAGACAGTGTTAGCTCGACAAGTTCAGGTGACTCTGGCACACCCATTGACCCTCCTGATGACCCCAATCATCCATATTATGACAGTGCATTTTATAAGGTAGGTTACATTATTAAAAATTAAATCTCCATTTATTCATTTATACTGTGCATCGTGTGCATATATTGAATGATGTCAATCATGTTATTCTCTTAAGGAATTTAATTGTATTACAGGGAGGAGTCTCTTTGTAAGTGGTGACTCTACAACACAAAAATACAAATTTGTTACTAAGCAAACATGAAATTGATTTTTAGTATTTGCGTTTTAAATATTAATTATTGTTAACTATTTTAATATTTTTAAAAACAACTAATTTTTTACAGGAAGGAACACCTGTTGTACACACCGAAAGCGTTGTTTACAGTGGAGATCCAACAATTACTCGTACTAGTACAACTCAAGTGCCAGTAGTGGCAACTGAAGCTCGTAAAGTTCATTTAACTTCAGAAGACGGCAACTATGAAGCAACTGGAGAAATAGTCAGCTCCCAAACAATCAGCTCTAAAACTCGTACAGTGGAAACTATAACGGTAAATGATTAAAAGTTTAAATCAATGAATAAGAAAGTAGAACAAAACTTCTACAATAAATATTTCATTTCAGTACAAAACCGAGAGAGATGGTGTAGTAGAGACAAGAGTTGAGCAGAAAATAACTATCCAATCGGACGGAGATCCCATCGACCATGATCGGGCCTTAGCCGAAGCTATTCAGGAAGCTACAGCAATGAATCCTGACATGACTGTTGAGAAGATAGAAATTCAACAACAACCTTCACAACAGTAAACCTATGTAAGTAAATATTTCACAAAAATAATAAGCGATAACGTTTAATACCCAAATTAGTTATGAATGACTCAACAAGGTGAACAATTGGTAAAAAATTCACAAGAGCCTTGTTTAAAAATTCTTTTATTACGTGCCACTACGTGTTTCGACTTTTAACTAAAACCATCATCTGGTGCTGTGTTTATTTATAAATTATATAAATAATTGAAACATTTCTGGAATTACACACACAAATCCTTAAACAAAAATAAATCACTCGAACTCGTATTTGTCTTCCAGGCGAACCAATTTTCGTATCAACAAGAATGAGTAAACAGCTTGAAGGAAGGATTTACAACACTTACCTCCAATTTAATTTATAGGAACAAAATTGATTATAACATCATATGTTAATAGCAGCTTATTTCCAAAATCTTATTCTAAAAACAAATTACGCATCAGTATAAGCGAGAAAGAAAATGTAAAAAGAAAAATTAGACTGTATTTATAAATTACTCGAACAGATTAATTCTTTTATAAGTTTAGTCGTAAGGTTCAATCAGTTTTACAGGGCTCTCTCTTACTATCGCCCCGTGGAATTATTCTCACATTTTTTAATGTTAAGCTTGGTGTATGGTCACATTTATTTTTTATTATTTTTATATATTATAATTTTTTTCAAAATAATTATTAATGTTTTCACGTGTTTCTTTCAACGCGTCAAATTTGTTGAATTATTTATTCTCTAAGTTATTTACATAATATATTTTACCAATATAAATCTAAAATTTTCATAGCTTTATTCGGTGTGATTTTAATTTAAATTAGAATCTAACTTAATTTTTGGCTCATATACATAATTTTTGTGTGTAACGTAACTAAGTAAAGCAAAATTACTTGATAGCTTGTAAAATTTTATGCGCATAAAGAAGTTATATTTTTAAAAGTTAAATTTGTTTCTACTACATATAACAATCTAATAATTAAGAGAAACATAATGTATTTGTGAGGTGCTTTTTGATGATTAAATTTAATAAAGATATTCAAAATGAAAGTGCTAGACATTTAGATAAAATGGAATCTATTAGATTGCAAAATTGAAAAAAAATGTGTTCATTAAGTGAATGTATATTTAAAAATTAAAACACATTCCATGTTATGAACTCAAATGATATAAACTTCATAAATATATAGTTACCATGATGGGCCCAACGGCTACTTCTTACAAGTTGTAATACTTTTCCTTTATTACACCTTAATTTTTAAATCCTACACTTTAACATTTTTATGATAACAATATTTTTATGAAGTATACATTATTTGATTTTAAAAATTGTAACTACAACTATAACTTTCTTCATTTTTAAATATATATATATGATACATAATAAAAGTTTATAACAAAATGTACAAAAATATATTTCGAATCGTAGCCTTTAGAGAGAGACAATAATTGGTTTCAAAGAAGAACATAAATTATATACATATATATATTTCTTAACATAAAGTACATGACAAATATTATAATTACAAGAACCAATGTTGTTTCTTTAAATAGGCTCAAGCTTCTGTTTTTTATTTACTTGTAATTAGTTATTTACCTTTATATAAAATTTTCAATATGGGAACATATGCCTTGCACTTTTTTAAATTTCAATCATTCAGTGTTAGCTTGCTTACTAATCATGTATCGTATAAGTTTAGTTTTTATACATTTTTGAAGAAATGGTATTATTCATTAAATATCTATTATGAAACTTATTTAGTATTTTTGTGTCAGAACAGTTTTTAAGTTAACATTTTTAATCGTGAAAATTTGTATAGCTTATCTTTCACTGTATTGCAGCTATAGGTATAACTAGTTGTTTCTACATATTTGTTTTACAAAGTTTTATTTAATTAATAAATATGTTTACAAAATATTTATGTTTAATTTATCCTTTAATCACAAATCATTACATTTCATCTATTATGTTTTAATGAATATAATAGAATTAAAATAGACACGAGTAAATTTAAGTACCATTACTACACAATTGAAGGAGTCACTCATTTCACATTTAAAGTTAATAAATTTGTTGTTAAGACACGAGGTCTGGCAGATTTCTTTCTTTGTTTTCGCATCAACGGAGGAATACGATTAGTAGTATCAACACTCCTACGTGGCACTAGAATGTAAAAAATATTTATTTTTTTCAATTATTACCTTTAAATTACTTCCTAATTGTCAATTGAAAAAATATTTTACTTGATTTCCATGGTATGAATGTTGTAGTATCAGCACTTGTGTCCAATGAACCTTTCGGTAGAACTGGTTTTGTGAGAATTGATGTGGATACAGCTTTTTGAAGTGGAGGAGGATAATTTTTGGGGATCCCTGAAGTAAATAATAAATATCAATAATAGTATAAATTTCTTTTTGTACAATAGTTTTACCTGTAATTTGATCCGCTAGAGATATGTTTTGTCGACTTGTAAAATTACTTCTTTCAAATTCAAACCGTTTGATGAAGCACCTAGTGGTTTCATTGATGTTTTTTCCATCTAGACACGCTACATTACAAAAAAATAGTTTTAAAAATTGGGTTCCTTTATAACGGAATGACCATTGATTGTTTTTACTGACCCAATCTTTGTGTACCTCCTATGATATCTTCTCGGTAGCGATGTATCTTTGCAACTGGATTGCCGATAAATTCTGCTTCGTGTAAATAATACATACATTGTAGTGAATCACAAATGGTTTTTGTATTATCGATTTTGTTATGGGATGCATCGAGGTATTTTAGGAATTTTAAAGGCACTATGCCTTCCAAACTAACTATATTATTGTGGGAAATATTCAAAACTTGTAAAGTTTTCTGCAAACAAATATTAACGGTAATAAGAAAATTTTATTAAATTGTATTAAAAAAGATAGGTATTAGGTAACAGTTTATATGTACTTACCCCAATATTAAACATAGTTCTTGGGTCAAATATTAACGAATCGCTTTTGGATAAGTCTTGCTTTTCCAAGTGAAGTTCTTCTAAGCTAAGCAGCTTGTCTAAGTTTTCCACAACGGCAATGAAATTGTGCCCTAAGTATAGTTTGCGCAGTCTTGTTAAATGATGCAAGTTCTCGATTTTTGTGATTTTATTTTTTTGCAGATATAAATGGGTCAGATTCACAGCCCCATCCAAATTTTCAATTTTGGAAATTAAATTGTCGTGCAAGTATAATGTTGTTAACGCACTACTTATTGGTATGTTAATCTAAAAGAGACTAATTGTAAATGAAAAATAAATACAGTTTTGTTTGTAAATTATGGCGATATTTAGAGTCATCGTTCAAGTTGAGACAATGTATATTCAAAGCTCTTTGCAAATAGACTAAAATTACCATAAGTTACAAGCTTTTATTATGAAAGACAAATTGGTTTTTACCATTTTTTCCACATATTTATCATGCATGTAAATATGAGTTAAGAATTTTTTGGGTTCTGCCTTTGTTGAATTCTTTTTGCTAAGTTCCCTTTTCGGAGGCAAATTTTTCTTGCTTTTGCTCTTCTCAGTCAGTGGATTTACCATTTTGACTTGATTAACACAAGCATTACACTACAAACCTAATTTGATCGATACATTTCAAAATTGTTGATTTGAGCGGTTGCTAGGTGGGGTTTTTAAACTTGCCGCCTTATTTTAGTGTCTTTAATTTTCTATGAGTGGCTACCTACCTTGGAAGCAGTGGCATAAATGTCAATTTTGTTTGTATAGGTTATGTTTTACAACACATGTTGTTCGATTATTTATTCTTGAGGATTTTTAGTGATATTTTAAATAGCGTTTTATCAATAACAATAACGGACATAAAAAGAAAGATGCCAAAGAGTGCCAGGAAGCGATTAGGATTTAAAAAGCAGTTTGACTTTGATGCAATAAGAAATGAAATTCCTCTACTATTTGAGGCACGGAGGGAAGTATTGGAGGATTTGAAGATACAAAACAAGGATTATCGAGAACTACAAGAAAATCCAAATATCAGAAGGAAGAGACAAAAGAAGCTGGTCAAAAAGTATGCGTTGGAAGATATGAAACCTTACTTAGTGGATAGCAGTATTAAGCAAGTGCCTGTTGTAATACCTAAAGATGAATTAATTAGTGCAATTAAATTGTTAGAGAAACATGAAGAGCAAACTAAGAAGAAAGATAAAGATGGCATGATTCTTCAAGTATGTAAAAAACCTGCTAAACCAAAGACTGATAACGAATCTTGGGATACGTCTTATCACATAATTAAGAGTATCAAGCATGCTGTGTCTATTCACGATTGGGATCATTTAACACACTTGTTACTGTTGTTAGCAGATCATAAGAATATGTACTTGCCCTTCATTAAAGAGGTAAATAACAAAAAATTATTTACATTAATGAACTTTTAATTTTATTAAATTTTTTTTTTTTTAATTATTTGGTTCAAATAGTTTTATTAAGTACAGTAAAACCTCGATGTAACGAATAAATGCAGGTGAGGAGGTGTCTGTTATAAAAAAATAAGTATAAAATTTTAACTTAGCAAATGAAATAATAAATCCATTCATTCACTTCGAACTTCCAGTAAACAAAATAAACTACTTAAACTATTGTGAAATCCATGTCATTAAAAATGAAAATGCGCAAAGTAACTTCGGGGGGGTTCCCATATAACTTCTTGGATTGCGAACATTAGCTTTGCGTTCGTGATCGGTAATATTTAAATTTAATCATGTATAACATTGACCCTTAGTACTCAAATTTTGTCTATTTATATGTTGTAAGTCTTTTACAAACCACAATTATCTTTCAAGTAGTTAGCGGACCAGTCAAGCTATCAGGAATTTTTAAAATAGCGATAGCTGATTGGCTAGCTAACTAACCGAAAGGTAACTGTCGATTGTAAAAGCGGGCCTAATGAGAATCTTTTACATATTTGAGTGAGAAGCACTATTCTTTTCTGTACAAAATTTTGTCCGTTACGTCCAAAGCTCGTTATATCGAGGTTTTACTATAGTTGAAAAAAGGTGGTGGCCCAATAATATATTTAATTATGTGCTACACAATGAAATATATTATAACAAGAAACTTAAGAATTTTTCCATTACCATTTTTTTTAACTGCTAATTTGGCTAATCTAGTCAATGACATTCCGATATATTGTAAACATCAGGTGTAATAAACAGTTGTTATCATACTAAAGGATCCTAATTTGTGGGTATATATTCCTCATTCCATTAAATAGGATCCTTGCTTTCTTTATTCAGACCTAAACTACTTGAGAGTGATCCCAATTCCTATTCAGTATGTAACCCAGTTATAAAGTTCTTCTTTGTTTGTTGTAGTGCAACTTTGTTGATATAGGAAGGTGTTTGGGCAATAGGATTTTGCTTATTACGAGAATTTGTGACTTCTTGCGGTTGAATCTTATACCATATCCTCCTGCTATTACGTGATCCATAATTTTTTACACTACACTATCTGCCAAGAGAATGGTGTCATCTGCACATCTGAGATTGTTTGTCTGATGATTTGCATTAAAATTTCTTATCAGAATCTGTCTGCACCAGACTCTATTACCATTTCTATGAATCTTTGGTGTCTTTTTGTCAAATGCCTTTTTGAGATCAATATAATAAACAATTACATCACAATTCAAATCAGAACTTATGTATACTGAACAAGGTTTCTCTGGTGCACAGTCTGGTCTTTATTTAGAACTGTGTTTGTAGTATTTTGTATCTAAAGCTCTTTACCTCTTTTAAACTATGTTAATATAAGTATATCTGCGATATACGCCTTTTTTATTTGTATGAATGAAATATATAAACACTATTTATTTTCTTATGCATTTCTTATATTAAATTCCAGATATCGTTCTTGAATTTATTGATGAACAAACCAAATTTTAGTTCTGAATTGCTGGAGGAGTTTCTAAAAGTATGTTTTTCAACACTTACAACGCAACCTGATGAATTTGATGTTTGGTTCCAAGAATCATAATCATAACTTACATTAAACTATGCAAAATTTCAAGAACAAGAAAAGGCAAACTAGGGACCACAAAGGCAGGGTGAAAGAAAAAGAAAGACGTTTGTTACATGTATTTATTCACAAGAATCACAACATATAAATATAATGTTTATGTTATATTGTTCCGCATACCAGATGGGAATATATATTTTTTTATAACAATAGACAATGCTGGATTATAATTCATTCAGACCTGTAAACATGTCCAAGTCCTTAAGCACCCCGTTAAATATTTTAAATGGGTGATCCTAAGTTCCCGCAATGATTAAGTACACAGATGCCCTTTGAATAGTCCAGCACTGAAAATAGGACTTAAATTTCTTTATAACATTGGCAGGAAATTGCTGACTTGAAAATTGCCCGATCACATCTTAATATTTATTTACAACTCCAAACAAACTCATTCAAACTGAGAACTTGCCCTCGCACATTAAGACATTACAATTTTTTGAGATTCCTTATGAAAATCTTAAGCGTAAAAAATGCATAAAACTGCATTTGGAAAGAGTGCCGTAAACAGTGTCTAAACACTGATAAATCCTTCGACAGGTCTCCTTAGCTAAGTCTTAAAGTTTTGGATTTGTTTAGTACTAACTTGCTTTTAAAATAAACATAATCTTTACATAATAACAGTGCTGTAGTTGACACATTCAGTAATCACTTCGATATTGAAAACTTTAGATTCTGCATTTTAAAATACACATTACTCTAACTATTATTAATGTAATATCTATGAAGACAAAATATTTATTTGGCATAAGACAATCATTTACTTATTTGTTTACTCTTTGCGCAAACTTATAGTGAATGGTCCAGATTGGTTCTTTAGTTTTAAAACTAGAGTAACCGATTGCACTGTAAACTTATCAACTAAAAATTTATTACAGCGCCACGACTAAAATTTACCCCTGTAGCCAACAAACGACTACTAAATATATTTTGTCATATAAGGTACACACAATTTTAGATTTTAGTACTTTGAACACACTTTGTCAATGTGAAATTTATTCTAACTAATATTTATGTACAGTATTTTTCTGTAACTGTAAAGTTTTTTATTTCAAATGTCTAAAGCAGCAACCAGCACAGCTTCACTAAAATAAAAAAGTCCACAGTCCTATCGATATATTAATATAAGGTACAATTTGCAAATCAGCAACCCATAGGAAGTTTACAAGATCACTACAAAAATGTTAATACAGTAGCTGACTGTTCTTTTTTTAAGTACCATTTTATAATGTTCATACTTAATCGTTGTATATTCTTTGTTTTTGTCGTTAATTTCAATGTTTTTCTGTAATAAAACATTGTATGTGTTAAATAAACGTGGATTACTTGTAAAATGTAGATTGGAAAATTCCTTTCTGTAGTGGCCTTGAAAAATATTAATTTAGTTACATTAAACAATTCTTCAACATCGGAAACAATCTGCTAAATTTATCGCAGTCAGCAGACGTCACTTTCGTTCATTTCGAATACTTTGCTCATGTTTTCTTCTAATCCATATACTATGTCCTTTGTTCCTTCTTCCACCCCTGGACCCCTCAACTTTAGAGTGACGAGTTCCTTGTGACCCTCTAGTGCTAACAGGACTACGTTTCCTCCAGACAAAATTTCACAAGCTGTTATATTTTCTTTCGGAGTGTAAACAGCTACCAAATTTCCTGAAATGCATTTTTGATAAGTAAATGCCTCGAGGAAGATATTACAATAATACCTACCTTTGTTTAAGTCCCAAATTCTGATTGATCTGTCGCGACATTCCGAGTCGGTAGATAAACAAAGAGATCCTGATGAATCCAATCGTAACAAACTGACGGGAGCGGTGTGGCCGCATAAATTCCAGCGACAGTTTCCTGTTGAGTGTATTATTATTATTTTATTTTTTAATGATTTTTATTAAAAGTTACTTCTTATTTATTTTGTATATACGAACCAGTGATTAAGTCCCAAACAAGTATCCGTGCATCTTCCAAGCCGGAAATGACACAGCCGCCTTGAGAACTTATTTCTAATGATACCGTGTTGCAGGATGGCTTCCATTTTTTGAATAACGTTCCACTTTGCAAGTCATACACCACAATGAAATTGGGATTTGGTTCATCTATTTCATGGCACACGCAGCAAACATAACTTCCTAAAATTGCAAAATCATTTTTTTGTGTTCTTAGGTTTTGGAATTTTGAGATTTTTAAAAACATTCCATTTTGTTAAATATGAAATAAAAATATTTCTTTACCTTCATAAGTGATTGCTGAAAGGGATGTAATAAAATCATGGTGGGGTATTCTAAGATCATACATTAATTTTTTAGACTGTAGATTCCATACAAGTAAAGGAAATGGTTTCTGTGTTTCGTCACCACATACAAGGACTCTGAAAGAAAAAAACAAGTATTTGTTTTATTAGGGTTTAATGTTAAATATTAAATAAAAATAAATTAACCAACCTCCCATCCCCTGAAACCAGCAGGGAATTAAGAAAGCGGTCTTCCCCAGCCTTGAATGTGGTAATACAGTCTCCTAAAATAAAAAATAATCTTGTGATTAGGTATACTTTGCGTTTATTAATTTTTTGCCATTACCTGTTTCCATATTCATAAGATTTACATACATTCGATTTCTACTGAGCGCCACTAAATGGCTTTGGTCATGTAGCCCATAATAAGGCATCTTTTGGTTCATAACACCTTTCAGTTTGGTGACAAATTTTCCATTGTCCAGGTCGTAGATTCTCAATTCTCTTCTACACAATACTATACATTTGAATTCATCTATAGGAATAAGATTGATTGGATGGCTAACACCTTTAAGTGTACGCACTCTTTTACATCTAAAAAAACAATCAAGAATATTAATTTTATTTCCTCTTAAAGACATTTGCACATACTTTTTGGCATCCCACACGCAGATTTCTTCATGATTGGTTGAAATGCTGACCACAAAGTTGTTGTTTGAACTAAGTCTGGTAATGAGATCGAAGCATTTTTCTTTGTACACTGAACCATCAGGTGTCTTATTTTCTACATTATTTACACTAATCAGAGGAACTAGAGACAAAACGGGGGGATTCTTAGTGATTCTGAACACTTCTGCAGTTTTCGAATCGTTGGACTCCAAGTTTAATTCTGTTTTCCTCAAGTCTAAGTAGTTGTGCAATTGAGCATAGAACTGTCTCCCATCGTAGTTTAAAGTGCTCGCGTTTTTCTCCAAGAAGTCTTGCAGAATCTGCAAGTACTTATCTTTTGTTTTCATCATGTAAATATCCTCGAGTAATTGAAAGCAATTGGAGCCACACACTTTCTCGTAGACCCAAGAAATATCGCTTAAGTACACAGATTCTTGAAGATTTTCTTGTAAGTGATGATGATGGAACGGTAACTCGTCTAATTTCCTTCTATTATAACTATAAAATATTGTGTTTTAATATATTAATCTTAAATAAGTGAAGGTGACCCATTAAAAATTGCAGTTCAAAACGACAAAAGCCTTAATATTAAGTACATAGAGAATTAAAAACTTAACTGTGCATTGAGCCAATCGTGCTGTGTAAAAAAATAAAATAAAATGCCGATGAAACTTCAAAATGTTAATAAAAATAAAACATGCGACAATTCAGTACGATATTTTATTGAAATCATTTTATATTTTATGTACAATATGCTGTAAGATAAAATGGTGTAGTAATGCGCCGATGGTAAGTTACATACAGCAGGTGCTATACAAAATTTGCAATCACAAAAAGTATAAAATAGTTGCTCATACCATTTTCCGAGGAGTGTTTCTTGCGACGTTATCCTTGCGATCAAATTGTTCGGTTTGCTTTTCCACCATTTCCCCTAAAGTAAAACATAAAGTTTGTTTCCTTTGTTTATTGTGACGGAATATTGTGCTACTTACGTTGTAATAGTCATATAGCATTTGGTGGGCCCATTTGCTAAACTCTTTGTATCGTTGACTTACTGCTTGTAAAAGCATGTTATCTCTCCATTTGACACCCAACACTCCTCCTGTAAGAGTCCATTGCAGAAATGGAGCTAAATGCTTGTTCAGTCTTGACCATGTTAAACAACTTGGTGCCCAAATTACTGCAAAATAAGAAATTGGGATTAAATAATTATTTTAATTACATACTTATTTAAAAACTATATTTTAAATACATGAATATTATCGTAATATTTTTTTTCTAAGATCATATGAAATTAAATGAAACTAAAATTCATGCTTTGCAAAATTGATAAAGAAAATGTAGGGGGTGTACAGGATTTATCTTTACCATAAGTATTTGTGCTATGAAAGTTTTCGTCGAATGCAAGCATGTCGATCATTTCGGAATCAGTAATTCCATGTTTAGTTGTCGTTAAAATAGCTAAAGCATGCTGCACCTGAGTAACTCCTAAAATTGTCTCTAACTCCTCCAACATTAAAGTTAACTGGTCATTCACGTGACCTTTTGGCACTATATCATGTTCCTTATCTGCCCACCAAGAAGTTTGCCACGCCAACACCTAAAAGTTAATACAGGAATTTAATAATAATTTTGTTCAATAACAAATTTACACATTATTATAATTCAAATTCGTACTTTCGAGTATAACGGTAAGGTGCATTCTTGGACAGATTTAAGTACGCAGTCTTGAATTTTAGCATTCACGCTATGATTATACTGCATCACACTAGACATTAGGATGCCTTTGGCTTCTGTTTCTCCCAAAAGAGGCATTTTTACAAAACTTTTGCTGTCGATTAATTTTGTCATGTCGGTGTACAAATCACTGCCTTCTTGAACGGATAAGATTAATTTAATGTTATCTGGTAGTTTAACGGGCAGCCAGTCGACTGTTTTTGAATTTAAACATTTTACTTGATCTATTCCATCGAGCATTATGATCAAGGGTCGTTGCAAGCAAGTTGCTGTCAGTAGCGCTGGTAACGTTTTGGCATAAGTTTCAACATTCTATAACAAAGAACGGGTGTACAAAAAATTCTAAAAAAAATATCTAGTTGCAATTAATTAATTGAATTGTAATTACAGTCTGAGTGAATTACACTTTCAATTAATTGCATTTTCCATTAATTGCACTTTCAACTAATTGCATTTTCAATTAATTGCACTTTCAATTAAATACAACTTTATTCATTATTTTTTTGATAGCAAAAATTACTTACGTGAGAACAGTAGCATTTATGCCCAAATGTTAGGATAGAACATTGATTTGTTATAGAACTCAGAAGTTGTTCGATGGTACTCGATTGTGCACTAATGCCGATGAAACGTAATATCAAAAATGCTTCAGGTAACCACTGTTGGCAGCACTGAGCCACTCTCGCCAATAATGTTGTTTTTCCACAGCCTCCTGGTCCGTATATTACCAGAGGTGATGTGTTGTCGCTTGTTATGTAACTAAAATTTTATGCGTAAAACGATCAATAATACGAGTTATAATAAATAACATTTTTTTAAATGATATTACCTTTTAATTTCGTTGATAGTTTTCTCTCTGTTTACACTACATTGTGCAGCATTTTGGCAAAAACTGGTTTGCTGATTTAATTCTTCGAACAGTGGAGCTTCTATTCCAAAGCTGGGTTTTAACATTGTTTTACTTTGATGTTCTTCAATAATAGAGTCGCACATTTCAGAGAGCTGTTTAGATAAATGAGCTATTGCAGCCTGTATGTATTGAGCATGTTCTGGTATGTCATTGTTAAGTCCTCCATCTACATATTTTACAGGCAATCTTATGATGTGCTTCTCGGCGAGTTGATTCTTAAAAAAAAAGTATTAAAAAATCATTTTTAAGTTAGTTAACAATTAATTATAAAATGAATTTCATGCACTAAACTTACTCGGAGATCCTTTTGTAATGTATTGAGTCTTCTTCGTAATTCTCCTTCACCAGCAGATAAGTTCTCTGGGGTTTTCTCAGTAGGGGTGTAAACTCTATTTAACCAAATGCATCGCTTTGCTAATTCTTGGCTCATAAATACTGTATTATGTACTTCCTACGACAAAAGTGAAAAAGCGATAAAAAAAGCACTGATATATCAAATGAGAATTTCTTTACTTGTTCTACGACAGTTGTTAGATACGTGTCCCTTAATTCCTGTGAAAATACTGCAACCAGCACCGCAAGCATTTTGTCAATTTCTGTCCTCCACTCTTCCAAAGCGCTCTCTCGTTCTTCGGTTGATGTTTCCTTGAATCCTGGAATATGGGAAGAAATCGGCTGAAGCCTGTAACAAGGAGGCTGTGCCGCACTGTCCAATTGATACCACTTGGAGAGTAAACTTTGAGCCGATTGATTTTCCGCACTCTCCATAGCCATTTTAAAGTCTGCACTTTCGATAGTGATTGGAAGTAAAGGAGTGCCAAGAGAATTGTTTAAAAATAATACTGGTATGATATAGGCGACTTCCATTTGTCCTTAAAAAATGTAAAACTTTGTGTTAAGTTTCCAATTGATTTAAAAAGAAACTCACTTTGAAGCTCTCCGATGCACAGTTCTGGGAATTCATGGTCTTGCTGCTTTTCCAGTAAAGTTTTCCAATGTAGGTCAACTATGTGGAGCTCATAGCCTTTCATTCTGCAATGCATCCTCAAGTCTGGATAAATAGTATTGTGAAGGGCTCCCTTTTCCACACAACAATCTAGAAACGAAGTTAAAGGCAATTTAAAAACCAATTATTCAATAATAATAATAATAATAAGTTTATTATTATTATTATTATATAAGTTGATTATTATTATTATTATATAATAAGTTTATTATTATTATTATTATATAAGTTTATTATTATTATTCCTTAAAATTCTACCTTGCGAATCAGCCGCACAAATGTAAATAACTATTTTTCTAGTTCTGGTAGCAGTCTTTGCTTGAGCTACCCTCCCCATGATCAGGTTTTGCAATTGTTCTGATAAATTTACTACCTCGGCTGGCACATGTCCGTCTGATCCCAAATCTTTAGGGCTATGCGTTCCTGGCGGTGAGCTCAATGACATGGAATCTGTTAAAAAAATTTTAAGAAGCCAGTTAATTACAAGGATTTATATGTATATAATTTTGTTTAATATTGTAGTTAGTTTAGTTTTGTGTATGTGGGGATTAGAGTTATGTTAGAGACGCACCTGAAATGCTCCCTCCTGCAACTCCCCGTAAAACCTTCGATAAGTTGCCTTTTTTCTCGGCTGCACTGGAAACAGTTGGGGCAGCAACAGGAGCTTGTTGTGCCCCAGCAGATTGTTGCAAAGATGGCTGTCCTGCAGTGCTGGGCTCCAGGATAACTCCCGAATGAGTGACATGGTTAAGAAGAGTTTGCTGCTTTTCTGCCGAGACACTTGTGCGCACTTGGTAGCTGCCCGACCTGCAAGTTGAAGAAGAAACATCTTAAAATTTAAACACTGACACATAAAAACACGTCTTCATGCGGATACCAGAAAGAAAATGAAATACTTGCTTTTGAAGAATTGTAATAGTGGTTACCGGTGAGTGTTTGTGATTATATAAATAAATTTTTAGTAATTATTGATTATCTAAGTTGGGTATAATAATAATAAAAGTTTTGTTGCAACAATCTTATATGATTTTTTTTTATTTTTAAAACACACTTATTTAATCACATTTCATAATTACAAAGAAAAAATAATAAATATTATTTTGCAGTTAAGATACTAAATGGTGATTGGCTCAGATCCAGCAAGGGTTCACTCTTCTACCAGCTCCTGAGATTTTTCAAAATAATATAATAATAGAAGAGATTCTGTACTAAGATTAGCTAGCAGAGAAGAATCAGAAAATTCAAGACAATACAAAGAGCCAGTAAGCCAATACAAAAGCTAAGAAGAAAGGTAAAAAAGAAAATTTATCATAAAAAGATGTATTGGAATAATCAAAAAGGTAATTAAGCGCCAAACCGGAAGTAGTTTACATATTTGACATAATGGGATATACAATCTTTGACTTAGCCAGTAGATGGCGCTGCGTTCTACGTCAGTTTGACATTTTCAACAAAACAACTGTAATGGAGTTTTAAAGAAATGTTTACGAATGGATAATTGGTATTAAATTGAAGAAGATTAACTGATATGGCGATTAAAGGTTGAGGTGGAACCATTTTCAATGTAAGTAAAGTCATATATTCTTTATATACAGGTATATCACAGTCCTGTGACGAAAATATTGGGCACTATATTGAATCAGTATACCTTTGGGTCATCTTCAAAATAAGAAAGTCTATCTGAAAATAGTGCAATGATTAAAAAAAAACTATTATCTTACAAAATTAAGTGTTCACCGGTGTCAACTCTTAATGATCTTAGCGCTGTTTAGGAAATCATAATGCAAAAAAACAATTTTCACTGATTTCATTTAGAAATAAGCGACAAAAGTCTGTATACAGACTTTAAGTCAGGGATGCATGCTGTAGTTAAAAGCGAGAACTTAGATGATTTTCTGTATATTAAATAAAATTCCTACATATAATATAATATAACATAATATAACACTTTTCTACAAGAGAGAACATCATTTTTTAAACAAATTCACAAACTATCACATAAAATTTATAAGTGGAAAACAAATCGTAAAAATCCTGTTGCTTTCATAGCCATCTTAAATTTTAATGTAAATATTTAGATCTGATTAATATCCTTATATCAATATGGTAGACCCTTTATTTTTATCGGCCTACATTTAGTAAACTTTTTTTTATGAAACTAGAAACAGATTTAATATCTACATCTTCCTCAAAATTGAATTTGTAAATTTCTGGCATCCCACAACTGAATAATTGAATTAACAAAAAAACACTAAAAATATGAGTAATATATTGTAGTTTAAACCTCTGTTGATACTATAAAGAAAATACGTTTCAAGACTCATATTTCAATAAAAAAACAGTTAATTTAATCTGTTTCAAAGATTTGGTAAGCTCGTTTTGATCAGTAGCGCCATATAGAGGATCTTTCTGCGTCATGGGTGCTGCGTGACGTCAGAGGTGAGGTGGAGGGCCGACGAGGCAGTGCTTTTAACAATCCTGTGACCTGCTTTCCCAGCAGATCCAGGACAACGAAACAAAGTAAATAGAACAGTAGCCTTGAGAGCGGAGAAGGAAAGGTCTCCCCATTGTCGCCCCCGATTTAATATGCCAAACAAATTGCGACATAAAATCACTTCTTTGCTGAGAAAGGGTGGTCGGCGAAATTGGTCGAATTTTCTTTTTGCGCCCGAATAATTGATTTTTCGCCCTTTATAATTAAAAAGAAGCTTTACAACAAATGCTTTTATGGCTTTGGTGGTTACGTAAAAATTTTTTGAAAACAACCAATGATATCACCAATTTAACTTTTACATATTCACACAAAATAAATTTTATTTCTGGAGTAATATAGCTGTGATTCATTTGCGAAATTGGGCTCATAAAGTAAATTTATTCGTCCACACACCTGTTCCTAACACAAGGCACATTTTACCTATTAGAAATAATATAGACAGGTAGAGCGTATATTTCTGGCATCTTAATAAACGATCAACAGTTGAAGAAATTCTTGACCACGGGGACGGAAATAAACCTATCACGATTGCGTGGTATGTTTATTTATGTTCAACGCTTATATTTGTATCGAATATACCAAAAATAATATTTACAAAATAATCGCTTCGACTTCCTAGAAGCCAACTCTAAATTGGCTCACGTGGATTCTAAAAAAAATTACACCTATGCTGTATTGTCATTATTGATATTAGCATTAGGTGGCTACTCTCTTCAATTATCGCAGAATACCTATCATCCCAGTTTAATAATGGATTGTTACATCATTGAGCGCCGCAGATTAGTTCCCAATAAATCAATTAATGAAGATTAATTGATAGTGTATCCACTTCTGTTAAGTGAAAGTGGGTTGATTGACGCAAAGATCTCTTAATGTTAGAAGTAGCCTCGTGTTAAAGGTATAATTTGATGAACAAAAATACTTCGGTAATTGTGGATGGTGGGCGGTAAACAAACACCACGAAAAGTAAGAGGCGTTAAATGGATTTTTTTTTGCTGGAAAATCTGTCGATTAATTCGCACTATTCTACAGGTAATATAAATACGTGAAAGCTAGAATATTTGTATCTTTGTTTTAGTTTTATCGGTGAAAAATTATTTTTTATAACTTCACCGTGTTACTGCATTCCTTTACGAAAACTATACGGGTGCCAAACACGTGGTGGCAATTTTTCTAACGCTGATCAATTGAAATAAATTATACATGTCATGTTATAATTTTGAAGAACAATAAACTTTCTTACTAAAAATGTTGAATACGTAGCAGTTTTCATGGTGCGCCTCCGCCAATTGTGCACGAATAGGTGCGTGTACGCATGGTGACACACGACATGCGACAGATTATTCGTAATAAATGTTATGCGTTTTTTTTGTACACGGAAGGAAAATGCAAATTTCATACTCACAACGAAAACAACACATGCATCAGTTGGTTTTTTGTACAGGAAAATAAACAAACATTCAAGATTTAAAACTCACTCTTCGGATCTTTGGGATGCATTATCTTTATCCTTGTGAGCTTGGCCGCTGCTGCAGGAGTTTCCCATGTCGTCCCTAGGTTTCCAGCTTCACTTTTCACAAGCTAACTAGCATTTCTTATCTCCACGCGACACGGCTCTAACCGAAAAGGACCAAGTACGTTTTAAAAATCACTGCGGAAAAATCAAGAGCGCCTGGCGTTTCCCTCATTTTGAGGCTCAGAACGACCAACACTTCATCAAAAAAGTCGCCTCCTCGCGCCGTATTTTCTTCTAAGTAATTATTTTTAATGGTTACTCGTTTAATTAGCCGACTAGATATTTATGTTGCACATTTGCCTGCCTTCCGACGCTTAATATTTCAAAATTTTCGCGTTTGGGAGTCGAGAACGCAGTAGGCAGTATTTTTAAACGATCGAGTCACTTAGGTTTAAAGTTTGCGAGTCGTATTTTTAGGTGGATCGCGATTGGCGGCGTATTGTTGTCTTTGACAGTTGTACGATCGTTACGCACTACACAAATGAATTCATAGTGCACTGGTCATATATTTACTGTTGCACGAATGCATGGCTGTGGCGATATAGTCATGGCAATAATCAATGCTATACGCGCGGCGGTGGAGCAAGCGCGTCGCTGTGACGTCAGCAGACGCTCGTGTCCAGGACCGCATTCTGCGTTTTCCTCTCTATTCGCGCGATTGTAGTAATTAGGTTGTCCACAATTTTTTCTTCTAAATGAAATTTCTTAAATAAAAACACAGTTTCAGATGTGTCGTATTTATAAGTGTACCCCACAATAAATATTGCTCAAAAATCTGAAAATGCATTTTTATTATTCAGGATAATAATTGCATATTTATCAGATTTATTAGAAACTCTAATGAACGCTACCCTTATTCTTTACAGAAGAAATTGAAGTAGGTTTAAGCATTTTTTTTAAATATAAATATAAATTAAATAATGAAATCAGATAAAATTGAATAATAATTACGCCCATGTCTTGAAAACATGTATTTTAAGGAATCAAATATATCTACTTGCAATCTTTTGATACAATTACCTTAAACATATTTTGTTGTTCTTCCTCACTATACCTTTTTCTGAATCGAAGCAAGCGATATTTCAATATGTAGTTTTCCCCTTAACTCAAACGAAATTTTCTCAAATCGTTTGTAGTTACTTCAAAAATTCTGAACAATACCTATACCTACAACCCGCAAGTTGAACTTCACCGTCAAATTGAGACTAGATTAGAGTCTAATTCATTGCTCCAGTAATAATTACATCAATAGAAAATGACGTATTTGATGTTGGGCATACAATCACGTCCAAGCAAAATAAAAGTTTGTTTTACCTGCCTAAAGTTTTGCCGGCAATCTCAATAAAGGGTTTGTTTTCTTTCTTCTTTCGTTCTTATCGATGCCTTCTTCGATGTACTTGTGGGTGCCAGTGAATCGCCAGGATTGAAAAATATATTGTGGTGTCTTCACTAAGTACAAAATGAAAATATAACTCCTGGTCATAAAATATAATAATGACAAGAAATTTAGGTTACACATTCGAAATCATAATTTGATAAATTGGGTCTAGCAGGTCTAGCAGTGCCCCCAAGCCTTTTGAACAAAAATTAAACTCAAAAGATACATTGTATGACAGTTAACAAAATTGCAAAGTTTCTATCCCCTATACCCCCTAAGAGGGGGGAAATTAAATATACAAATTTTTTCATTTTCATTTTTTTACCCGTTTCTAATTGACCGATTCATTTGGGATTTTCCACAAATAATCCTTGTATGTAGTGCCCTTTGTGAAAAAATTGGGACCCCCTGGGGGGCATTATTATTAAGAAAAAAAAAATTTATTTCTCGGGTTTCTCGGGGGGTATCT
>JAWQRP010000276.1:0-32943 GCA_033557875.1 Quadriops clusia
TATTTTCATATATAATTAATATTGTAAGTAGCAATTAGTAATATTTTATTTCTACATGTATTTAATAACTCATGTTTTTGTAGTTAACACCTGATGATGGGTATATAACCCGAAACCGGTTGTGTTTTTAAAAAATAAAATAAATAGTTGAAGTACAAAAAATACTTATATCATTATATTAGTAAAACAAGTAAATGGGTTCAAATCAAGAAAATAATAATATAATATATTAAATCAGATATTCATATTTAAGATCTTATATCAAAGGTGTCCTTTATGCAAGGTGACTTTTCGGAACGTTCACTGTAGAATAAAGACAAAATAAAACTTACCATAAACAATTTTGTAGGGCCACTTTTGCTCCCAGGATTCTACCTTTAACAACAATCGAACGATGGCTAATTCAAGCAAGGCTGTCTTTCCGGATCCTGTTGGGGCAGATACTACAAAAGATTTATCTGAAAAAAAATATATAAAAAAATAGATAAGTAATAAAATTACAATAATAATAATGATTAGATCATAATATGGGAACAAATAAAATAAATCACCAAGAAAACTATGTACGCACCTGAATTAAATGCTTGATCGAAGACCTGCGATTGAATTTTGTTGAAATACGGATAATCGGAAAATATCTCTCGGTACGGCTCGGGGACTTCCTTTACTGAACGCATTCCGCATTCTGAGATGACATTCTGAAGAGAACGGTAGCTGTAAACACATAACAATAAACCGATTTAATCTAATGCTAATACAACAATAAATTATTTTAAACAATATTTTATTTTCAATTGACAAACTAAATTACATGAACTTAAGTAGGTAAGTCTGAAGCTAAGTAAAGTTAAGTAAAGCAAGTAAAGCTACCTTAACATTTACAATATCTATTTACAAAACTATACGTAAGCAACATTGTAGATAACACCTCTTACCCAAAATCCAAATTTTCGTTACTTGGTAACTGATTTTGGGTTTGTAACGAAGTGTGAATCTCCCCATCGGCCGTAGTCGACGTTATTTCGTTACCTAACGCCAAATCCATTTGAGTAACGACAACTTAAGTAAAAGCAAAGTTTGGTAAAAGCACAAATCTCTGGTTAAAGTAAAATTACTTTCTACGCAGTAACTTCCTCTTCCGCCGCCAAAAACAAAATGGCCGCCGGACGCATTGTTGCAAATCTAACGGCGGTGACATTTCCTAAAAATCACGGCCAACTTGACATATGCGACTAATTTATAGAAAAAAAATAGAATGAATATTAACACAAAATACTACAACAAGCAAGCGTTATCTTGATTTAATTCGTTTACGAGTTTATTTAAAAAATCACTATAATCGGCTTTTGCATCGCTGATCTTTGCTATTTTTGTTAAAATCAAGGTTTTCGGATTTCAAATGAAGATTTTCCCGGTTCTTTTTTAAATACCGTTAATTGCGCGTTTCGCTACTGTAATGACCTTGGCGCTTCGGCTTTAGCGGTTTGACAACCAACGACTTGACAACTGATCTGCGTTTTGACATTACTGCGCATAACATAACCTACAAATTCGAAAGTTCGTTTTTTGTTTGTGTACTTTGTGTATAGATTTATATCGTCGTTATTTTAGGTTTTTTTAGCGCCTTTTCAACAGGAAAATGATGAAAACTACAGGAGGGAAGAAGGTGACGATTAAAATTGCTTCGGAGGAGCAACATGTAAGGATAAAACTATTTAATATACCTTACATATAATTCAATATAACTTGGATATAATTCAATATAATTGAATATAACTTCAACCATCCTCAACTTAGAATGAATGAATTATTAATTAATGATTAATATAAAGGATATTTTGAATTATTTCAGGATAATGTGAAGAATACCCGCATTAAATTAAAAGAACTTCAATCGGCAGCCTACGATAAGGAAAATCTAGTTGGCCGAGGTCGACTCAACAAAGATAGCAAAGTGGCGCTGTAAGTAATTAATTAAGCTACATAGTAATTAATTATGCTACATAGCAATTAATTAAGCTAGCTAATAATTTCACTCCCAATTTGTGAGAACTATTATCTGGCTATGAAAAGACAGTTCCTTTCATTATACATCAGTTTTATACTCTTAAATTTTAAACCTTATAATGTTTTTAGCGATAATGAAAAGACGGAAAAACAGAAGACAGTAGTGAATAAATCAGTTCAAACGGGAGAAGCAATCATCACAGCTGAAGATTTAACGTCCGAGGAGCCAAGTGCAGATTATTGGAAGCGATTAGCGGAAACCCGAGGTGACGCCCTCAACGACAGTCTCCAAGAAATCGACAAGTTGAAAGAGGAAAACGAGTTCTTAGAAGAGGCTAACAAAGGCTTAGAGGAGGCTAAGAAGAACCTCGAGGAGGAAAACAAAATCTGCAAAGAGATGCTCGACGAGTCGAAACACCTCGTCGAGGTGCTTCAAGAAATGCTTGAAGAAACCGAAGCTGGAACCAACACCTCGCTAGACACCACAGAAGTAGCCGAGGAAGCCACTGAGCACAATAATTAATGATAAGTTAATAATAATGATATGTTAAGAATAATAATACAATAAGAATGAAAATGTGTTAAGAATAATAATACAATAAGAATGAAAATATGTTAAGAATAATATAATACTTTAGGAATACCATTATACGTTTAAAATAATGATACATTAAGAATAATAACAACTTAAGAAATGAACAGTGTAGAGATTTAAATAAATTTTTTTGTAATTGTAAATTGAAATCATGACTTGACGAACATATTAATTTTCTATTAGCATAAGGACGATGAAAAATGTATATTGTTACTAAATAATGTACATTGCAGTTATGTTTCGGAAATAAACTCGTTTTATTTTTACATAATATTATTACATAACCAATTATTATTATTAAGAGTGATATTAATTAAAAAATTATTAAAGACTATTGCAAGGTATAAACAAGAGAATGACAGAATACTAATGATGGATGTTATTTACAACTAGAGTTGGTACATGAACATCAATAATAATTGTTAATAATAATAATAAAATAATACGTAGGACAATAAAGAGACCTATAATCTGGACACGCTTTTCCAATTTAAATCAGCAAGGGTTTACGCACAAATTAGCTCAATGATAAGATAAACGAATATTTTATAAATAGAACGGAAATAGCCAATTTCGATGTGCAACGTTTCAGCCAGTTCACGAAAATCAAAATTATGGAAGGTGTTAATAATAAAGTTGCTTTAATCACGGGGGGCCTTGGGGGCATTGGCCTTGCTCTGGCGAAGGCATTTTTACAAAATGGACTAAAGGTATATTAATTCAGTTGTAAAAATAGTGTATTAAAAATATGTTTAATTTTCATAGCTGATATTTTAATAAAAAGTAATTTAAATTGTTTTTAAAGGGAGCTATTTTACTAGATATCGTATCAGATGATTTAAGAGTATCAGATGATTCAAGAGTATCAGAAGATTCAAAATTATCAGATGATACAAAATCCGAAACAATCCTACAACAACTACAGAATGAATTCGGACCTAAAAAGGCAATTTTTGTTAAAACGGACATCACCAAAAAAGAAGAAGTTCAAAAAGCATTTAAAATCGCTTTAAACGAATATCAAAGTTTGGATATAGTCGTTAATTGTGCAGGAATAGTAGACGAATCGAACTATACATGGGAAGAAATTATTGATGTGAACTATGTAAGAAAAAATCTTAATATGTATTATATTAAACCATTAAATAAAATATATTAATATAACTATATAATAATAAAAATATCAATAATAAAATTAATGATAATTTTAAAAATTCTATAGTTGGAAATATTTCAGGTTTCTACTTACCGAATAACAAAACTGGCCCTTGAAGATTATCTCCCGAAGCACAAGAACGGCGAAGAAGGGTTAATAATAAACATAGCTTCTATTTTAGGGTTAGACCCGATCTTTCTTGTCCCGACTTACTGCTCCACAAAGAGTGCCCTCGTCTCTCTCGGGAGAAGTTTGGGGACCGATTTCTTTTACAAGAAGTGCAAAGTCAAAATTTTGACCGTTTGCCCCGGCTTAACGGACACACCGATGATTTCTAGGGTTAGCACCGATAGCTCTAATCAACTTCAATTAATTGGTAGCATCCTTCGGCAATTGACGACACAATCGTAAGCTGTAAAAATTAAATCAAAGTGAAAATAAAATTGTGTAAATTTAAGAAAAAGTATAAATATTTAAAAAATATATAAAAATTTAAATATATAAAAATGTGAATATATAAAAATTTGAATATATAAAAATGTGAATATATAAAAATTTGAATATATAAAAATTTGATTATATAAAAATTTAAATATATAAAAATGTGAATATATAAAAATTTTAATATAAAAAAATTTGAATATATAAAAATTTGAATACATAAAAAGTTGAATATATAAAAATTTAAAACACATAAAAATTCCAAATAAAAATAATGAATAAAAATACAAAACTTAAAAGTAAAATCAAACGAAAATTAAAATCAAATTATGTTCTAGATCTGACGACTTAGCAAAAATGATTTTAAATATTATAACCAAAGGCTCGAATGGATCCGTATGGGTATGCGAAGGAGGTGAAACCCCATATGAAGTAACATTTCAACAGAGAAAAGGATTAAAACTTTAATGTTATTTGTTATGTTTGTGCAAATATTGACGACGTATTAATACAATTATTTTATAATTATAATTTAACACATTCTACACTGACAAGATCTTGATTTATTGTATAGATTTATATAAAATAACTATTCTATAAGCATTATCACTAATTTTAATATGTATTGTCTCTTGAAGAGGTCTGAAGTTTTTCCTAGAAAGGCAAACCAGGTTACCTACCGTTTTTATTAAACACTAAGAAAAAGTTTTAACTTTTGTTTTAATGTAATAAAGGATATACTACAGATTACAAAAAATGAAAAGGTGCTGAAAAAATAAATAGGATATTTATTTATTATAGACAGGTCTTTAGAACTAAAAATCAAACTGACTTGTGAGAACGGTTGATAATATTGGGGATAAAATGTGTATCATTGAAATGCAAGAATAAACAGACAAAATTAAGATTTTTAGGAATAAGAGTAAACTCAGGAACATTTCAAAATACAGGATATATACGTAATACATCGTATACGTAATACATCGTATACGTAATTCATCGTATACGTAATACATCGTATACGTAATACATCATATACATAATACATCGTATACGTGATATATCTTAGAGATATAATATATTGAAAGAAAGTAGACAAAAGTTAGGTACAAGAAATGAAATATTTGAAAAACAAAAAACAATGTGAGCAGGACCAAAGATTAAAATTGAAATTAATAAATAACGGAGCCTGGATCATAGAAAGAATAAATGCTAAGATTGAAAGACATAAATATTATCGAAATGTCTTTTTAACACTTGTACATGTATTTTATTTAATATTCAGGATACAACACTTATTTATATTTTGCGCTTTATTTTATTTATGTTATTTACATTAGACACATTTCAATAGTTTCAATTATTTTGTCAGTTTTCAGTTTCGTTTTACAAAATAAAGTAAGATGTAAAATGTAGATAAGTGTTGTATTGCAAATAAAAAATTAACATGCAAGAAAACTAAACATGCAAGAAAAATAAACATGCAAGTGTTAAAAGGACATTTAATTAAAACATAATAAACCTAAAAGAAACAGATAAAAAAAAAGGAATGATTTTGCTACAAATAGCAATTTTGACGATAATAGAAACAAAAATGAAAAGCCAAACGATAAAACAAATTCATAGAGATTAATGGCGGATGTCAGGTATATGATCAGGATTAAATGAAAAAGAGAGGGAGTGAGCAGTAAAATAAAAGAGCCTTAAAGTGATTGCTAACATACAAAAAACTAACACAAAGAATAAATATGAATATGAAAGGACACTAGTAATGATTGATATTTACTACTCGAGTTGGCACATGAACATCAATAATTTTAAATAATAATAAAATAATACTTAGGACAATAAAAAATAGTAATAATAAAAAAAATAATAAGAAAATTAATAATAATTTTAAAGATTCTATAGATGGCAATATTTCAGGTTTCTACTTACCGAATAACAAAACTAGCCCTTGAAGATTATCTTCCGAAGGTCAAGAACGGCGAAGAAGGGTTAATAATAAATATAGCTTCTGTTTTAGGGTTAGACCCGATCTTTCTTGTCCCGACTTACTGCTCTACAAAGAGTGCCCTCATCTCTCTAGGGAGAAGTTTGGGAACCGATTTCTTTTACAAGAAGTACAAAGTCAAAATTTTGACCGTTTGCCCCGGCTTAACGAACATTCCGATGATTTCGAAGGTTAGCACCGATAGCTCTAATCAACTCCAATTAATTGGTAGCATCCTTCGGCAATTGAAGACACAATCGTAAACTGTAAAAATTAAATCAAACAGAAAATAAAAATGTGGAAATTTAAGAAAAAGTATAAAATTTAAAAAATATATAAAAATTTGAATATATAAAAATTTGAACATATCGAAATTTGAATATATAAAAATTTTAATATATAAAAATTTGATTATATAAAAATTAGAATATATAAAAATTTGAATATATAAAAATTTGAATATATCGAAATTTGAATATATAAAAATTTGAGCATATCAAAATTTTAATATATAAAAATTTCAATGTATAAAAATTTAAAAAACATTAACATTCAAAATAAAATTATTTAATAAAAATACATGGCTCTCGACACTCATGAAATGAATAATCAACAAAAAATGAATAATCAACAAATTAATTGTTCAAAGCAAAGGAATGGAAATGAAGGGAATAAAATATTCAAACTACTGAAAATGTATCAAATTAAATGTTGACAACATCATTAGTACGTTTCTGCCCGCAATTCTCCACGTCTTGCCTCGATGACCCATCTTTAGCCCCCTTAAAAAGGATGAAAATCTTGCTCTTATTGCTCGGAACTAACGAAGTCTCCTTCGTCTCCTTCGCCTGTTCCTTTTTTTGGTCCTTTGGGGGAATCGGGTTCTTCTCGATGTACACCAGCAGCCATTTCATTAAATCCGTGCTTGCCAAAGCTTTCCGGAATTTCTCATTCATAAATCCGTATATTACGGGATTGACGGCGGCATTTATGAAGATCAGGAACTTCGAAGTCAACCACAAGATTTTATAGAACCCGTTGACCAGATTTTTCACTGAATTGTTCGACGAGATTATTTTGTTTTTCAAGAGATAGTTTCGGTAGAATATTATGGCTGTGAACGGGATATGACAGACCATGAAGGTGATCACTATGATAAACATTGTTTTCGCTACTTGCTTTTTGAATCGGACTTGACTGGTTTTCATGCGACGAGTCACGACTTTCTCATATTTACTTAGCTAAAAATTTATAGATTTAAAATAATATAATTTATAAAATAACCGAAATAAAATAAATAATATATAATATATAATTATTTACCTTTATGTATATAGCAATATAGCAGACAAGAAGAACCGTTAACGGAACCCACACCATCATCGTAATGATAACGTGCCAGTAAATATTGAAAACCATCATGTTCTCCATGCAATACTTCTCGAGAAAGTCGAACCAAATCCGCTCCTTATAAGTTCGGTAAATGAACAATGGCGACGATATCGCGAATCCTAACACCCAAGTGGCGACCATAACGATTTTAACGGTATGTCTAGTAAGCCTCGTTTCCTGCGGGAGGACGATTGCCGTTAATCGATCATAACTGATCGCCGAGAGGTTCATAACACTGCACAAGAGAAAGGAGCATTCCAAAGCGCCATCTAGCTTGCAGCCGACAATGCCAAGTTCGTAATTTTGGAAAAATTCGTAGATTAAGACCACCCAAGGATGGATTAAAAGCGAGGCTAAATCGGCGGCGGCCATGTTTCCTATTAAAAGGTTTGTCGGAGTTCGGATGTGCCGATTCTTGATTAAGATGTAAATGAGCAAAGAATTGCCGAGTATCCCCCAAATTACTACCGGCAGGAACAGGGATGTTTTCATTACGATTTCCGATGGATCCGCCACTAGCCATAAGGTGTTCGGGAACAATTTGTCTGAATAATCTTCCTGTAAAATTTTAAAATTATTACTATAGCTACCAGAATTTAAAATAATTATTTATAAATAAATGAAATTTATAAATAAATTAAATTTATAAATAAATTAAATTGACGATCTTTTTATTATTAATAGTTAGATATGTACTTACGGTAGCAAATTTTTCGTAATCGTTACTCTGTATTGAATGAAAGAACTCATCATTGCTTTTGTAATTGCTTTGTCTATCATCATTGGAACAATTTACTGAAAATGAAATAAAATCATCTATGTCTGCATTGAAATTTGGTTTTCCGCGGTGACAGCTTGATCTTATAACAGTAATGCACATCTTAAACAAAAAAATTATAAGTTAAAAAATAATAATAAATTAAGTTATAATAAAAAAAATTATAATAATAAAAAAATTATAATAAAAAATTGGTAATAAAAAAGTTTACTTTAAAAATTTTTTTAGGTACTTCCCAACTGCTACTCCTTACCTTTAGTGGTAGTAAAAAACACTCAAACTATCCACTTTAACCACTTAGTTTACAATAACAATTATTTTATGAAAATCTGAACATTACATGTAATATACTGACTCATACAACATTTTCTAATAAAAGCTGCTTTTTATCTAAGCTACTTTAAAGAGCACCATATGTCCCTGTTTGCTCACATAAAATAATTTTTTGAGGACGGCATCGGGTAGCGTCATGTACTTTGTATTACTATCATTGTGTAAACATGACTTACAAAATAAAAAAAAAATACTAAAAAATAATCAAAAACAGGAAATAACACAAAAATAAAATATTAAAAAAATAAAAACATAAAGTAATAAAAAAATAAAGTAATAAAAAAAATAAAGTAATAAAAAAATAAAGTAATAAAAAAAATAAAGTAATAAAAAATAAAGTACTTAACAAAAACATTAAGTAATAAAATAATAAATAAATCACATAAATAAAATAAGAACAAATAAAATAACCACAATAAAATAAGTAAGAATCTGCAAAAATGATAAAACATAGGACCCAATGACTAATAAAGAAGCAAATAAACAACAACTTATTTCTATTTATGGATTCAATATCACAATATCAACCAATTTAATCGCTATGTTCGTGACGAGCTTGCGCCTCCGACTCTCGCCAATTCCGTTGAACGGTCTCGACGATCCACTTCCACCACTTCGACTTGGAGAAGTAATAAACCGAACACAATATTATGAAACCCCAAGATAGCCCTAATAATGTGTCGGTATCCTTAGCAGGTACACTCGTAACCGGTCCAGCGAAATCTGCCGAAGTTACATACGATTTCTCTTCGGCATTGATTCCCGTATATTTTGTTATAAACCTTGAGAATAACTCTAAGGTGTATTCGGATTCGTTAAACTTAGAAACAGGTCTCCCACTGTGGAATAACACTAAAGATGGAACCCCCACGATGCCATTTTGTGCGTTAAATAAATGATACATCATTGCGTTAATTGCTACCATTTTGACGTCCGGGAAGGCCCTGGGCAAGGCGTTGAAGTGTGGGGCAGCCATGCTCGAGAACGGGCAGAATTTTGAGTAGAATAGAACCGCCACGCAATTTGCTACAATATAAAAAATTATTTTTTATGTATATAAATATTTATGTTTTATATATATAAATATTTATACTATGTATATAAATATTTATACTATATATATAAACATTTATACTATATATATATAAACATTTATACTATATATATATATATAAACATTTATACTATATATATAAACATTAATACTATATATATAAATATTTATATTATGTACAAATATTCCTAAAACAAATTCTTACCAGGTGTTTCGCGATTTGTAACATTCGTATTAGGTGTCAAAAGCGTCATCAATTCGGTATCATTGACTAGTTGGACATCCGAAGTCCCATAGCCGGGCATGCAGGCGACATATTTGTGAGTCGAGTTAATGTCTTTGGTAACGTTCGAGCTCACTTCGGACATATTCTTCTTCTTCAAATAGTTGCTTTTGATAATATCGTGAAAATTGTTGCTTTCCACGGTGTTGACCAGAGGTAATAATTTTTGGGTTTCATCCTTAAATTTATTTGTACTATTGCCTACTACATCTTCAGTTGTTAAAATGACTGCAACTTTAAAAACGATAATTTTAACCGTACGTCAATACTAATGTATAAGTATGGATTAAAATCCATAGTCGCTTTAATTAAAATAATAATAAATTTATCAACCAACCTGTATTTAGGAACACGAATAAAATTAACAATGAATTCCGCCTTAAAACCATTTTAAGGAACCATCAACCATTTAAAGCCGAACTCTGATTTTTAATCATAAAAGACTTGCCTTTTAAACTCTGCAGAAACGCTTTACAGTACTTTTTGAAATGTCAAATTTGACGTTTAAAACGTCAGATCGATTTAGTAAGTAACTAGAATTTAGTGACTTGCCCCTGTTTAAGTTTCCAAGTTTGGTTCTTTTCTGTTAAAAGTTTTTTTTACGCAGAAAACTTAGTTGTTTTCGTTTTCTGTTTTGGTTATAAACGATCTCGCTGGTGGTTACCATGCATTCTGGTTACCAACAACTGATTACCAACTGCAGCGAAGGCGATGCACTGTGTACGCGAGACGTAGTTACTTTCGAGATTCCGCTCGCATGGTTGGTAGCGAAATGTCACATTTATAACCTATGGAGGTTATTTGTTGAGGTGTAAACGTTTTACAAGAAAATTTGTTATTTACATTTGTTTCAAATAAAATTGGAAAGAAATAAACAATTAAGGGCAATGGTTCGAACTGGGTGAGTATTGTTTATTAGTGCAGGTTATTTATTTTTCCTTTAGGTGAGGTTGTTTTGATCAAGATTAGTTTGTTTCAATCAAGGCTTGTTTGTGTTAATCAAGGTTAGTTTGTTTGAATCAAGATTATTTTGTTTAAATCAAATATATTTTGTTTAAATCAAATATATTTTGTGTAAATCAAGATTATTTTGTGTAAATCCAGATTATTTTGTGTAAATCAACATTATTTTGTGTAAATCAAGATTATTTTGTGTAAATCAAGATTATTTTGTTTAAATCAAGATGATTTTGTGTAAATCAAGATTATTTTGTGTAAATCAAGATTATTTTCTTCAATCAAGATTATTTTCTTCAATCCAGATTATTTTGTTTGAAGTTGTACATTTTTAAGATTGCAAATTGCTCAATTTAAATGTAGGACAACAGATTTGATCGCATAAAAATTACATTAATTTAAATTTATAAACTTTAACGTGGCAAATAGAATTATATCTAAGAGTTACATACTTAATATACAAGCAATATTTAATATACATATTTATGGGCTAGCCTATTTATGATTTAATATTCATATTTATGAGGGAAAATATTACAGATCTATGATATTACCAACGATAGTTGAATATTACAGCTAAATATGTGGATCTCGAATAGAATTACTTTTATTTGGTACTATAAGCAACTAAATCATGGAATTTATTGAAGAATTTTATCTAAAATACCTTCCGTTAAAATCATCGTTTTATTGTTGTTAACGTATATTTCTTTATAAATTAAACAGAATCAAGTTTAATAAAATGTCAAAAATATTAATAATAATCTAGCCTAATGAAGTACTCTCTTATAAAAGCACGAAACAAAACGTAATAAATATAATATTTAAGGAAGAGATTAATTAATTTAATTTCTGTTATCTATCACTCCTAATAACCTAGATAGAAAGAAACGAAGTTGTTTTAATCGACTAAACTAAATGTTAAATATTGTATTAAACAGGAGAGACAGAAGTAGGAGCCCCGAGAGAAAAAGGAGAAGATCAAAAAGCAGATCGCGAGAGAAAGAGAGAAATAAGGCACTTCGGTACCGGAGAAGTCGATCAAGAGAGAGAAGAAGCAGATCGAAGGAAAGGAGATCTAGATCGAGAGATCGTGATCGAAGAGAAAGGGAACGCCGATCGTACAGCCGTGAAAGAGAGAGAGTACGCAGGTATGTATCCAATAAGTCCTAAACAAAATTAACGTACGACTAAAAAAGATAAAAAATTATCCAAGGCATTTAAACTTTTTTATTCAAATTACATTTAAACTATGGCTGAGTTGGTGAAATGGGAGTTAAAATGCCAAGTTATGTATTTCAAAGTTAAAATATAAATCAGTCTTAAAGATTTTGGTAGTTGCATAAATAATTTTGTTGAATAAAAAAAAATGTTTCTCTAATGGGTATTAAGATCTCGGAATTTTAATACTTGAGTATTTCAATATATTAATAATATTAAATATATTTTTTTGTTTTCTAAATCAAAATTTAATTACATTGTCGCTATTTTTAATACTCGAGTATTTTTCATTTTTATTAATTAATTACACAAAAAAAAATATAAAATAGTTAGTAATGTTATAAAAAGAAAAATAATCTTTAAAATGTGTGTGTAGTGTGTTATGTGAATATTATTTTCTTTTCATTATTGTTCTTATTTTTATTGTTATAAAAAATACCTAAACCAAGCGATAAAAGTCACATTTCGAAAATAATAAATTAATAAATGAATTAAACAAGTTTAATTATTACCGAAAACTCGATTACCGATTAGAGAAAAATTTTATAATTACTATATGAAAATAAGAAGTCATGCTTACGAATAGAAAAAACAAAAGATAACAATAATAAATAAATAATAAATATATAAAAATAAATAAAACTAATAATATTAATGAGGATAATAATATTAATAAAGATACTAATATTAATGAAGATAATAATATTAATAAAGATAATAATATTAATAAAGATAATAATATTAATGAAGATAATAATATTAATAAAGGTAATAGTCTTAATAAAGATAATAATATTAATAAAGATAATAATCTTAATAAAGATAATGATCTTAATAAAAATAATAATAATAATTGAATAATTGAAGTAGCTATACAGAATGTATCTTTATTTCAATATAAATGTATTTTTTCAGTAACAGGGGCGAGAGTTCCGAAAAGCGAGAGAAGCGCAACCGCAGATCCCGCTCTCGATCTCCGATAAAACCCGCAAAGATCGCCGAGGAACAATCAGAACTCCCGTTCGATCCGACAAACCTCGACAAAGAAGAAGAGCAGAAGAAACTCGAGCTCGAGATGCAAAGGCGCAGAGAACGAATTGAGCGGTGGCGGGCCGAGCGAAAAAAAAAGGAACAAGAAGCAACCAAGCGAGAGGCTCAAAAGGGGACTCTAGTCGCCAACTTAACGATTCCGCAAGGCGCTGTTAAAAAGTGGTCCCTGGAAGACGACTCGGAGGACGAGGATAAGAACGACAACAAACAGGATAAAGACGAGAACGGAAAGGAAGAGGCGAAGGCTGAGGAAGTTGTTGCGAAGAAAGAGGAACCTAAAGAAGACGAAATCGATCCTTTGGATGAGTACATGAGGGGGGTACAGGAGGAAGTGCGCCATATAAACAAATTGGATTTGCAGAAGACGGAGAAGGATATGCCGAATGCGAAGAAAGGTTCTATGGTTATCTTGACGGGAATGGCTAAATCGAAGGTTAGCAAGGATAAAGGGGAATTAATCGAGCAGAATCAGGACGGGTTGGAATATTCCTCGGAAGAGGAGCAAGAAGATTTGAAGGACACCGCCGCTAGTTTAGCGAATAAACAGAAAAAAGAATTGGCGAAGATCGATCACAATGAAATAAAATATGCGTCGTTCCGGAAGAATTTTTACGTAGAAGTTCCAGAAATCGCTCGAATGAACCAAGAGGAAGTAGACGCTTATAAAGAGGAATTGGAGGGGATTAGGGTGAAGGGAAAAGGTTGTCCGAAGCCGATCAAGACCTGGGCCCAATGTGGAGTTTCTACTAAAGAATTGAATGTTCTTAAGAAGTTAAGTTTCGAGAAACCAACGCCGATTCAAGTGCAAGCTATCCCCGCGATTATGTCCGGACGGGATTTGATCGGGATTGCGAAAACCGGAAGCGGGAAGACGTTAGCGTTCTTGCTCCCGATGTTCCGACACATTTTAGACCAGCCCCCATTAGAAGAAACCGACGGACCGATCTCTATTATAATGACGCCGACTCGGGAGCTTTGCATGCAGATCGGGAAGGACATTAAGAAGTTCACGAAAAGTTTGAATTTGCATGCTGTTTGTGTATATGGGGGCACGGGGATTTCCGAGCAAATCGCTGAGTTGAAACGAGGAGCTGAGATTATTGTCTGTACGCCAGGGAGGATGATCGATATGTTGGCGGCTAATAGCGGGAAGGTTACGAATTTGAGGAGGGTTACTTATATTGTTTTGGACGAGGCTGATCGGATGTTTGACATGGGGTTCGAGCCTCAGGTGAGTTGTTCTTTGTAGTAAAAGTTGTAGTTGTAGTTGAAGTAAAAATTTTTATCGGAGTAGATTAAAAAATGTAGTAGATTTTTTAATGTAGTAAATTTTTTTAATGTAGTAGATTTTTTAATTTACTCGGATTAAAAATTTTTATTAATATTAAATTTGATTAGGTGTATTGCTCTTGGTTAAATTTTAAAAATAGTGATTTGTTAAGCGAATTAATTAAAGAATTGATGAGTTAATAAACTATATAGTAAAGTTAATAAAAAATAAGATAGGTTAATAAAAAATATGGTAAATTAATAAAAAAAATAAAATACATTAATACAAATTTAAATGAATAAAAATTAAGACGATTAATAATTAACTCAAATGATAAAAATTGAAGTCGAATGATTAATAATTAAGTCAAATGATTAAAAATTAACTCAAATAATTAAAAATTTACTCAAATGATCAAAAATTAACTCAAATGATTAAAAATGAATTCTAATGATTAAAAATTAAGTCAAATGACTAACAACTAGATAAACTAATAATAATATTTAATCCTTAGGTTATGAGAATTATAGACAATGTCCGGCCCGACAGACAAACGGTGATGTTCAGCGCGACCTTCCCGCGGCAAATGGAAGCTCTAGCCCGGCGGATACTGCACAGACCGATTGAGGTGCAAGTGGGCGGGCGCTCGGTCGTCTGCAAAGACGTGGAGCAACACGTGGTAATCCTAGACGAAGACCAGAAGTTCCTGAAGCTCCTGGAGCTCCTAGGGCTCTACCAAGAGCACGGGAGTATCATCGTGTTCGTGGACAAGCAGGAGAACGCCGATATCCTCCTGAAGGAGCTGATGAAGGCGGCGTACAATTGCATGAGCCTGCACGGAGGTATCGATCAGTTTGACCGAGATTCCACGATAATCGACTTTAAGAGCGGGAAGGTTAAGTTGCTAATAGCTACCTCTGTTGCCGCCAGGGGCCTGGACGTGAAGCAGCTGATTTTAGTCGTGAACTACGATTGCCCCAATCATTACGAGGATTACGTGCATCGGTGCGGGAGGACTGGCCGAGCGGGGAACAAGGGGTTCGCCTACACTTTTATCACGCCCGAGCAGGAACGGTACGCTGGCGACATAATTCGTGCTTTCGAATTGGCTTCTGTGAATGTTCCCGAGAATTTGCGGCAGGTGTGGGAGGCTTACAAGGCGAAGGTTGAGGCTGAAGGTTCGTTTATTGAAATTTACATTATTTGTTTTAAGATTATTCATATTTTATAATCTTAATGATTATTATTTTATTGCATTGATGATTATTAATATTTTATTGTATTGATGATTATTAATATATTATTGTATTGATGATTATTAATATTTCGTAATATTAATAATTATTTATATTTTATTGTATTGGTCATTATTAATATTTTGTAATATTAATAATTATTTATATTTTATTGTATTGATGATTATTAATATTTTGTAATATTAATAATTATTTATATTTTATTGTATTGATGATTATTAATATTTTGTAATATTAATGATTATTAATATTTTATTATATCGATGATTATTAGTATTTTATTATATTTGTGCTATTAGGTAAAAAAGTTCATACTGGTGGTGGATTCAGCGGCAAAGGATTTAAATTCGATGAAAGCGAAGCTGCTGCTGTTAACGAACGGAAGAAGTTCCAAAAAGCTGCTTTAGGATTACAAGATTCTGATGATGAGGATTTGGAACACGATATCGACCAGCAGATTGAGAGCATGTTTGCTACTAAGAGGACTGTTAAGGAAATAAAAGCACCGCTAGGTAATTACCTTTTTTATTTTTTTAATTTATTTTTTCAATTTATTTTTTCAATTTATTTTTCCCAATTTATTTTTTCAGTTTTTCCTTTTAAATATACTATTTCAATTTATTTGTTAAATTTACTACTCAAAAAATTCTATACATTTTGTTTTTAATTATTTCTGTACTTTCAATAGGCATCATCAACCCGGCAAGCATGGGTAATCAGAACACCGCCGTAGACAAACTCGAGTTAGCGAAGAAGCTAGCAAGCAAAATTAACCTCTCGAAGAATATTAACATCGACACGAAGTTTGCCACTCAACAAGCTGCCGAGTCGATTCTTAAGGGCAGTGGCAGTCAGCCCTTAATCACAGCAAAAACAGTCGCGGAACAATTAGCCGCTAAACTCAACACACGATTGAATTATCAACCTAAAGATGAAGATGACAGGGCTGACGAAGATTCCGAGCAAACTTTCCGGAAGTACGAGGAGGAATTGGAGATAAACGATTTCCCGCAGCAGGCTAGATGGAGAGTTACTTCGAAGGTACGATTTGTTTCGTCAAATTATTGTTGGTACTTCTTAAATTATTCTGATTTAAATTAAATTTAAAGATTTTGATTAATTAAGTTACGACATTTTAATTAATTAAGTTGCGGAATTTTGATTAGTTGAGTTACGGAATTTTGATTCATTAAGTTGCGAAATTTTTATTAATTATGTTAAGGAATTTTATTTTCTTGATTTGAACCCATTTAGTTGTTTTACTAATATCATTATATTAAGGAATTTTGATTAATTAAGTTCCGGAATTTTGATTAATTAAGTTACGGAATTTTGATTAATTAAGTTACGGAATTTTGATTAATTAAGTTACGGAATTTTGATTGTTGCGGAATTTTGATTAATTAAGTTACGGAATTTTGATTAAGTTACGGAATTTTCATTGATTAAGTTGCGGAATTTTTATTAATTAAGTTGCGGAATTTTGATTAATGTTGTTTTGTTGATTTTTTCCAGGAGGCCTTGGCGCAAATTTCGGAATATTCCGAAGCTGGAATTACCGTGAGGGGCACTTACGTGCTCCCAGGAAAGTCGCCCCCAGAGGGCGAACGGAAGCTGTACCTGGCGATCGAAAGCACTAGCGATATTGCCGTTTCGAAGGCTAAGTCGGAAATTACCCGGCTTATGAAGGAGGAGCTATTGAAGCTGCAGACGGCGGGCCACCATACGTTCAATAAAGGCAGATATAAGGTTATATAAGCAAATGGAATACTTAGTATTTATTTAAGCGGTATTTTGTGTCTTGTTGATTGAAGTAGTATAAGTATGTATAATAAACTTTTTTTTAAAGTCTCAGAATTTTATTTACATCCTGGTAATTTTTTTTATGTCCTCGCAATTATTTTTGTATCTTTGCAATTGTTTTTATATCCTCGCAAATTTTTTTATATCCTCGCATTTATTTTCAATCGTAATTTTTTTTAAATGTGCAATTTTTTTTCCAAATTCTATACACGTATTTTATTTAGGTATTTCTATTTTTAGTATCAACTAAATGGTGAATTATCAAATCTAATCATGTTTGTCGTGTCGTGTTTGTGTACAATTTTTGTTGCTAAGTTGCTTAAGACGTCCCGTGCAGATAACAATTAATGAAGTTAGATAATAATTTATAGAAATACAAGTTAAAAAAAACAATTAAAAAAACAATTTAAAAAAGCAATTTAAGAAAACAAAATAATAAGAAGCAAATTAAAGTGTTAGGCGCAAAAGATAATTCAGCCGGAGGTATCGTCGATTTTTTGCGAAAGGTCGGTGATAAGTCGACCTTTGGGATATGATCGGGTATAAAAGTGCCGTTGAGGCTGGCGAGGGCACACTTGCGGTGTCCAAAGAATTTGCACCATGAGAGTCGCTGTTGTACTTTTGGCAGGCCTTTGCGCCTTGGCTATGGCCAGCACTGGCACCAAGAAGCCTTACCATCACGAATATAAAGTCGGTAAGTACAGTTTTTATTTTTCTTAACCGTTTCGCTGATTTTGGTGACTAGATGTGTTTATCAAGAATGTCAAGGTGTATATTTTATTTCGCTATTTAATTTACTTACTTGTTTATTTAAATCAATATCTATAAATTGAATAGTAGTAAAAATAAATATAACAGTAATAAAAAGAAATATAATAGTAATAAAAATAAATATAATAGTAATAAGAATAAATATAATAGTAATAAATATAAACCATCTGCTCCCATTTTATCAAGCATTTGCACGATCGTACATGATAAAAAATTCTACTTAACCTACAAACGTCAATGTGACATTTGGAATAAATGTCACATAATGAACTTCAAATTAGAAACTTCTAGAACATTCACAAAGCCTACTTCATTTTTCGGTCTTTGCATCTTTCCTATGTTAACTAAAGGGGCGAAACCAATAGCTTTAACTTCAAATATTTTGCAAAATTTGATTTATTGCTCACCTTTTGCTGTTTCTGCAAGTTGGCCCAAATGTTCTCTTTCGGTTTTTCGGTAGTTTTCACCTGAAAAAACGGTTTTTCTTTAGATTTTCTCGGAAAAACGTGGAGGTTTCGTTTTGACAATTCAAGTCCCGCCGATGCTCGTTTGTTTCGTTTGTTGGGAGCGAATGGGAGCGAAGCGTTGAGGCGCTAAATTTAAATTAGATTTTATATTAATTAATTATTATATTTGGGTATATTGTCCAGTAATTAAACGAAGTTTTGTTTTTAAGTTGTTCTTTATTTTATTGTTGTTTAGCTTTCGGTCATGTTTACAACCATTATCAAAACTACAAAAAATTGACACGGCAATTAGTAATAAATATATAGTTATAATGTAAAACTATCTTACCTATAACAAAATTATGATATTAATTTATTTTCCTTTAATTACAAATAATTTTGATTGACTTTTGATATATTTGTTTATTAATTTATATATCTTAATAGGCAACTAGATAAAATTATGTTATGAAATATTTAAATAAGGTACGAACTATAGGTAAAATTGTTTTTTATAATGAAAGTTAAATATCTATTGTATATTATATCTCTAAAAAATATTTAATTAACAGTATAATAAAAATTATTTTTTAAGTTAAAGTTGAGAAAGATTTAGTTTTATTTTTATTATATAAATGAAAAAGGTAATTGTAAAGTAAGCTAAGATTTTTTACATCTCTTTTATTGCCGTGTCTATTTTTTGTAGTTTTGATAATGGTTGTAAACATGACCGAAAGCTAAACAACAATAAAATAAACAACAATAAAATAAAGAACAACTTAAAAACAAATATACAACTTTGTTTAATTACTGGACAACATACCCAAATATAATAATTAATTAATATAAAATTAAATATTTTGTCCACTATAATCGATAATATTAAATTAGATTATTTATTATATCTAAATTAAATAGTGTTCTTGCATGATAAGCAAGCGAGATTTAAATGTTAATATTATAATCAGTGTAATATAATTAATAGATGTAATAAATAAATATACAAGAAGCATTGAAGACGCAATTTATCAAATGATTATTGCATACATATAAGCCAAGTTAGATTATTAGAGCTGGTGTTAATAATTCTTATGGAATTATTGTAAAATTGTCGTTTTATCACGCCATTATATTTATGACACGATTATATTTACGAGGCAATCATAAAACAACGATTTTACAAGTAATTCCGTTAGGATATTAGAATTCCGTAAGGCTATATAATAATTAATAATTAATACCAGTTTAATATCCTACCTTGTTTTACAATAATAGTGATTGTTTACAATATTATGAACCTCTACATATTCCTATACATATTACATACTTCTTTTACATTTATTTATTAATTTATTTTTCATTTATTATTACAACATTCAATATTTAAGAAATTTTTATTTAAATTAATGAAGAAAATGAAATACATGAATTCATTCACTTAAGAGAAATAACGAAACGAAAATAATAAAATGAACATAACGCACCAAACATAATAATAGGTTTGTTCCAACATATAATTGGAACGTGTTCGGAACTAATTTGTCAATTTTAATGCGCCTGCGCATTCTTATAAATTAGGAAAAGAAGAGTATCCGTTAGAACGCGTAAACGGAAATTAGTCATAACCAACTCATTGGTCATTATCAAACTCGTTGGTCATAATTGTGGTCATAATGGGTCATAACCAACGAGGTCGTAGCACAAATTTATGATCATATTATGTACAACATGTAGATGGCGCGATGGTATAATGTCTTACACATTATACCATAATGATGGCAACCAACCTCACAGGTTGCCATAGTGTTAGCATTTCAATACTAATAATCACAGCTAGTAATATAACGAACATAATAAGTAAACGAATGACATAACAAGTAAATCAAATAATGAAACGAAAGAACTGAAACAAATGTAATGAAACGAAAGTACTGAAAGGAAAGTACTGAAACAAATGTACTGAAAGGAAAGTAATGAAAGGAAAGTACTGAAACGAATGCACTGAAAGGAAAGTAATGAAAGGAAAGTAATGAAAGGAAAGTACTGAAACGAATGTACTGAAAATAAAGTACTGAAACAAAAGTAGTACTGAAAAAAAAGTAAAGTAACGATAATACTGTAACCAACGTACTGAACCAAAAGTAACCAACCTTCATTCCAGCCGACAAGGACTTCCTGAACAAGCAATATGAGATCCTCCACCTCTTCGAGCACGTCTTCCAACAAACCTACTACAAGGAATACCAAACCTACGGCAAGGACTACCACATGGAGGAGCACCTCGATTGGTATACCAAGCCCGAGTACGTCAAGGAGTTCTGGTACTACTTCAAGCACGGAATGCTGCCCAAAGGGGAGATCTTCTCCGTCTTCCACGAAGACCACCTGAAGGAAGCCGTCGCCCTCTTCAAGGTCTTCTACTTCGCCAAGGATTGGGAGACTTTCCACAAGACCGCCTGGTGGGCACGTGAGCACGTCAATGAGGGTATGTTCGTGTACGCCCTCTCCGTGGCTATTATCCATCGCCCCGATACCCAAGGGTTAATCTTGCCCCCGATTTACGAAATCTACCCCTATTACTTCTTCCCAACGGAAGTGATCCACGAGGCTCAGAAGTACAAGCAGCTCTACGATGGCACCTATGAGGAAACCAGCGGGTACAAGGGATACACCGTTTACGCAAACTACACCGGATGGTACCTGAACCTCCACCCTGAGCAATCGTTCTCGTACTTCACCGAAGACGTCGGCGTTAACGCTTTCTACTACTATTACAACTTGTACTATCCCTTCTGGATGGATTCCGAGGAATTCCACCTCACCAACCCTCACCGTGGCGAACAGTTCTACTACGTCCATCAACAGCTCTTGGCCAGGTACTACTTGGAACGTGTCTCTAAAGGATTCGGCGAAATCCCATATTTCGACTTTGACTACGAAATCGAAACCGGATACTACCCATCCTTGCAGTACCCCAACGGCTTGGAATTCCCGAGCAGGCCTTCCAACGTCCATCTCTTTGATAAGCACCACGACGGGTACCAAAGCCACGCCTTCTACCACAAGAAGTACACCTGGGCGCACACCTTCGTGCAGGATTACGAGAGGAGGATCCGCGACGCCATCGAGCAAGGATTCATCTTCACCGAGGAAGGCAAGAAGGTCGACCTTTACACCGAGCACGGTTTCGAAATCTTAGGGTACTTAATCGAGTCTAACCCGGATTCCCCGAACACCCGCTACTACGGCGCCCTCCAGGTCTTCGCCCGGTACTTCCTCGGGTATTCCCACCATCCCCTTGACAAGTACAAGATCGCCCCATCGGTACTCGAACATTTCGAGACCTCTCTGCGCGACCCCGTCTTCTACCAGTTCTTCAAGAGGATCGTCTTGTACTTCCAGCAGTACAAGAGCCACGTCCCCGCTTACAAATACGACGACCTCTACTTCCCAGGAGTCCAAGTCACCGGCGCCGAGTTCGACCCATTGGTCACCTTCTTCGACACCTTCTACTCCGACCTCACCAACGCCATCTACGTCACCGAGAAGGAGTTCACTGAAGATACCTTCCATGTCCGCGCCCGTCAAGAACGTCTCAACCACAAACCCTTCACCTACAAGCTCTTCGTCAACAGCGAGAAGCCTGTCGATGCCATGGTCAGAGTGTTCATTGGACCTAAGGTCGACGAATATGGCCGTGAGTTGAACGTCACCTACAACCGCCTCAACTTTGTAGAATTCGACAGGTTCATCTACAAGCTCAAGGCTGGCAAGAACGTCGTCGAACGCGACTCCCACGACAACTGGTACAGTCACGACTATCCTTCCTACGAAGAATTGTACACCAACGTCAAGGCTGCCATTGAAGGCAAGGAAGAATTCCACGTTTACGACCATGACTACTACTACGGTTTCCCCACTAGGTAAGAACCCTTTGATTTTCCTTCTTGTATAGGTTGTTCGAATGGGTTGTTCGTATGGGTTTAAATTTGAGAAGTTAAATTTGTTTCTCTAAACAGTCTAATGGTTCTGTTTATCATTCGTCTTATGTGTCTTCTTTCAGGTTCCTCCTCCCAACCGGATCCGAAGAAGGTACCCCATACCAATTCTACTTCATCGTAAGCCCTTACCACCCAGAAAAGGTTGAGGCCCAAAACGAATGGTACTGGCCAACCGGATTCGACTACAAGTACGTCGATGGATACTCTTATGGTTATCCCTTCGACAGGCCAATCTACGACGAATACAAATTCTTCGTGCCCAACTCCTACTTCTATGAAGTGGACGTTTACCACAAGGACGTCGAGCACATCAACGCCCCCCATCACTAAGATGTTAACAATTTGATCCAAAGGCGAAGAATTTGCCCCCTCTTTAGGTTAACGATTTTTTATATTCTTTATACATATGAAATTAATTTTACACATCTTCAATTAATTTTATACATCTCGAATTAATTTTACACTTTGACCCACCCTTTCGGTTAACGACCCCCATACGCCTAGGCTTACGACTTATTTATTCCGGAACGTACCCAAACCCTAACTCTTGTGATCTGTTGCATTAGAGATGACGACCTGACCATTACGATTCGGTTTACGATTTTTGGATCGCGATTATTTCATATGATGTTTTACTGTTATTGTTTACGATCGACTTTGATTTACAACAATCTTGTTTTATGACGACCTTTTTTATTGACATTTATGACATTCTTTATGGTGATCTTTATAACAACCTTTATGCAAAGTTTTATGACAACCTCTACGGAAAATTTTATTATAACAACACTTATGCAAAGTTTTATGACAACCTTTACGGAAAGTTTTTTTATAACAACCTTTATGGAAACTTTATGACGACCGTTTAGCAATCTATTTTGACAACCGTTATGGAAACTTTATGACGACCTTTATGCAAACTCTTATGACGACCTTTATGCAAACTTTTATAACGACTTTAGCAAACTTTTATGACAACATTTATGCAAACTTTTATGACAACATTTATGCAAACTTTTATACGACCTTTATGCAAACCATTATGACAACTTCTAAAGAAACTTTTATCACAACATTTATGCAAAGTTTATGACAACCTTTATGCAAACCTTATGACAACCTTTATGCGAAGTTTATGACAACCCTTACGGAAAAAGTTTATGACAACTCTTACGGAAAAAGTTTATGACAACCCTTACGGAAAAAGTTTATGACAACCCTTACGGAAAAAGTTTATGACCACCTTTATGCAAAGTTTATGACAACGTCCAAGGAAAATTTATGACAAAGTTTATGAGATATTTATAACAACGATTATGGAAACTTTTATGATATCGGTTACGCAAAAATTTTATGACAACTATTATGGAAACTTTTATGACAACTATTCTCCCTCTCAAGGTCTAACGATTTTTGATCACGATTTATTTAAATGTATTTGTACGTAAAGATTTTTCTTTATTATGATGACAACACGCGATTCTTGCAGGACAAACATTATTATTTTGTTACTATTTTATTGTTGTAAAATAAATGAAATAATTATTATTAATATAACACAATATAACACAATTTAAAGATAACAACTTCGCGATCTTACGGCTAACGATTTTATGACGATTCTACTTTGACACAAACTCTTATCAGATTTAAGATGAAATGCAATTTTTAGGATTATGATTTATTACATATCTTTAAAGAGATCGATTATAAAAACACTTATTATAAAAGATCCTGTTTTAAATGATTATTAAGAAGACCCCGCAAATGATTACTGGTACTTTCCTCACGATTGATTATTATGAAGACCTTTGTTACGACATGGTTAAACGATTTTAATATTATTCTAACTGACAAATGACGACCAATGCTATTAAGCCATGAAATTCTAACTAACAAGCTTTGTACCTAGGTTTCCGATTTTGGCTGAATGATAATGTTTCACAAAAAAAAGAAATAAATAAGCAAAATAAAATTGTAAATCTGTAATTTTCTAGAAAATAAACACTGTTGTTATTTTTCAAGAGCAAACTATTGTTTTTCTTAATTAACTCCTAATATATTTGAACCTACTGTGTAATACCACATGTAGTCATACTACATTGAGATGATATTCTAATTGGCAATAATTAATTATGAAAACTGTAATAGTTCCTTTCTATAAGAATCAGTAACTGGTAGGCGATTGGTAAACTATAATAGATTTTGGTATATAATACAATATATTTGAGAGATTTTGGTATATTTTCAACATTTGATGTACGGGAGATTTTCAGAGTGAGGACTAGATATCACTAGACAATTCAAGGATATTCAAAATGTAAAGTTATATGAGCAAATAAAAAGATTTCGTCCATTATATTAAATTATTTTCAATTGTGAATTTGTAAGACATGTTATTTCGAAAAAAATGTTACATTAAGCTCCAGTTGAAATTATTAAATGCGAGCGCCAAAGGCGCGAGGGGGCGAGTGAGCGAAGCGAGTGAGCTCCTACGTTTCTTGGAAAGATACGAAGATGACAACTTTAAAACAATAATTGTTTTATGGTGATAATTGTTAATATTTTTATATATTCTAGTAATAATATATATTCTAGTATTTTATAATAATACAATTCTGCAGTAACAAATTTGTCTGAAATAATTAATTTATCTGAAGTAATTAATTTGCCTGAAGTAATTAATATTCTACAGTAACTAATATTATATAGAACTTAATATTATGTAATAATTAATATCCTGTAGTAATTATACAATATTCTACAATAATTAATATTTAACGAAATTATTAATTATAATGATGACAAATTAATATAAATTACGTTAATTATATTAAATTATTATTTAATTGTCAACTTGAAAGGAGTGCTATTTCGAACAAAAATGTTATACATATTAGGTTCCAATTGAAATTATTAAAGTTAAAAATTTTAATACTCTAATAATAAATATTCTGCAGTAAAAAAATCTGTGGTAATTAATATTCTACAGTAATAAAATTCTGTAGTAATAAAATTCTGAGGTAATTAATATTCTGTAATAATTAATATTCTATAATAATTATTGTTTAACGAAATTCTTAATTATAATGATGATTGTATATTAAATTATTATTTAATCGTGAATTTGGAAGATATGTTATTTGGTAAAAAATGGTATATTAAGCTCCAGTTGAGTGTCTTAATATCGAGCGCCGGAGGCGCGAGGCGGCGAGCGAGCGGAGCGAGCGAGCTCCTACGTTTTTTGGAAAGATACGAAGACGACAACTTTAAAATAGTAATTGTTTTATGGTGATAATTGTTATTATTTTAATATATTCTATAGTAAATAATATTCTATAATAATGAATGTCTTAAAGCAATTAATGTTCTATAGTAATTAATATTCTATAATAATTAAATGATGATAGTTAATATAAATTGCGTTAATTATATTAAATTATTATTTAATTGTAAACTTGAAAGAAATGCTGTTTCGAACAAAAATGTTTGTATTAACCTCCAGTTGAGAATATTAAAATTAAATATTTTAATACTTCTCTAATAATAAATATTCTGTAGCAAAAAATTCTGTAGTAATTAATATTCTGTGGTAATTAATATTCTGTAATAATTATTATTCTGTAGTAATTAATATTCTGTAGTAATTAATATTCTGTAATAATTATTATTCTGTAATAATTAATATTCTGTAATAATTAATATTCTAAAATAATGAATAATTTTTAGTTATAATGAAGATTGTTAATTCATATATTTTGCACTAATTATATTAAATTATTATACAATTGTGATTTTGAAAGACGTGTTATTTATGACATCTTTGAAATAGGAATTGTTTTATGGTGATAATTGTTAATATTTTACAATAATATATTCTGTAGTAATTAATATTCTATAATAATGAATGTCTTATAGTAATTAATATTCTATAGTGATTAAAATGATGGTACTTAATATAAATTGCGTTAACAAAAAGTGATAATGAGATAGGAAGTATACCAGTACGTTCAAGATAATATAGATGAAAAATTTTCTGGAAAACGGCTAAATCATAAACGAAGGAATTATTTTTTCTGAAATATACCTATATAAAGTAATACCTATATAAATTAATCTCTACATAAATTAATACCTATATCAATTAATACCCATGTAAATTAATTATTTTTATGTGTAACATCTTCTAAGTAAATCGTGTTGCATACACAACACTAAAAAAAGAAATATTAACAGAACATTCACAGAACCAGCAGAATATGCAACATCGATGCACTGCTGCGATTAGCAACATTATAACAACGTGTTAACCTTTATGTTTACAGGTAGAGACAACGAATAAATGATTGCAAGACAATTAACATAAGTGAATCTCATGGAACCTTATTTGTAAAGTAAATGATATATAGTAAATTATTTGTTCGCCAATTTATGAGATCGCGTGATTTGTTCTGTAATCGCTCTTATGGATTTCCCAAACAACTTTCTTGTAATTTCAATAACAGTATGTACTTATGTGCGCCAACGATAACATTACTGAAAACCCATACAAAGATAATAGAAAAGCCATGCAAACATAATAGGAAATCCATACGAAGATAAGCGGCTCGGGATCAATAAATTTGTTCAAATGTTGGATTAATTAATTGCTATTCTTCAAATTCCATACTTAGATTTCTTCGTAGTTTGCTAAGCATAATTTACCCGGCGAAACGGATCAAGCCTTCAAGGTTGATCTTGAATATTCGAGCAACATTTTTGGATATGTACTTAATAATTCTTAATAGCAATATTTTTCATTAATAGGTTGCACTTAAAACCTATTTAGAAAGATGTTATCTGGAGTGCTTTTGCAATGTGGTTAACCTTGTTATAAAACTCTTTCTACCTATTATTTGTCTTTTCGTTTATTTGTAATTTTTTTTCATTATTACTTTTATTATTTTTATTTATTATTATTATTAATATTACTGTTGTTGTTGTTATTATATTAATACCTTTACTTTTATTATATTTCGCATTAATCTAAATATAGAAAGAATTATTTCCATGACGTGCAGGCACAATTGTATTTGATTTACGAACAAGAAAGCTGTAAAGTTTTATAAATAGATAAAAATAATGGAAAAAAGTACTCGTGGATTTAATTTTGCGCCATTAATATTTAATTATTGTTCCAAGTCGTGCTAGCATCTTTTTACTCGCTTAAAAAGAGAAGATGACGCTGAAGGTGAATTTTTATGTAACTATTGTCAATATTTGGGATATTTTGGTATTAATTTATGTATAAGAGAAAAATGCCGATTTGAAACGAGTTTGGCGGCTTACATCCGCTTTTAGAATTTGTTTGCAAAAAAAGGGTTTTAATGTAGATATCTAAAATTAAAATAGATATCTTAAATTATGCTAGACCAATTTGTTAAGTTGTACCTATCACATACATGAAGTTGTATACCCAATTGATATGGAATAGTGAGGAGAATCGGTTTAGTTATGCAACGAGCCCATTATTTAATTTTTAGTTCGATACGTGTGCCCATTATGCAATCGTTTCCAGATAGTACATTGTACATGCTAATGAAGCAGGGTTTGACCCAAAAATTCAACGAAATTGATTTTATTTCCGTTGATTTTTATATGAATTGATTAGTAAACGAATCAGTTAGTATAGGAACGAATTAACGTATGATTCAATTCGTATTTTTGCGAACTTAGTTTTGACCCTTGATGCTTGTGAAATAAAGTGCGAAATTCCATTGCGTAGAGAAGGTCATTTTTAAATGTGATCGCGAAATATCTAGATCAGATACGTTATCATAATCCTTCACAAATGGCACAAAGATTGAATGGGATGAGGTGATTATTAATGAGAGGTGTTTGAACAGTTTAGAACAAATAAACGCCTTCGCGATGATGTTCTTCTCTATTAAAACCGTTTTGGTGGCCTTCACAGCTGTCCTTGTGGTATTCTCCTTGAGGGCTCCGAAAGAAATAGAAGATGAGAATGATCCTTTTGACGATGATTTTCCTCCTTCTTGTGAAAGCCCCATTTATTGCTACGGGGATTTACTGCACGTCGTTCAGATGATGGCCCCTTTTGAAGAGGACTCGACCAAAACGTTTGTCGACATGAAAATGAATTGTGAGTAAGCACTATTATTGCATAATCTACAATTTTGTTAATAATAGGTTTTCTGAGTTGACAACGAAAACGTGCACTAATTAGATAGGCGAGCAAGAATAGAATCAACAGGTGACACATATGCAAATGATTGTTGTTGAAATGTTTAACGATAAAGTAAGCCCTGATTAATTTGTGCAGTAATAATAGTACCTAATATTCATAAATAGTAATATTGTTATTACTATTAGAATATTATTGTTAATATTAATTATAGTAGTATTATTAATATTAACAATAATATTATAATAGTAGTATTATTAATATTAACAATAATATTCCAATAGTAGTAATAATAATATGAATGCAGTAATAATAATAATAAAAATAGTGTGACAGCCGATCCGGCTGCAGTGACATTTTTCCACGTACAAAATTATTAATTAATTATTTTATTGTGCGCTCAGAAAAGAAAACCGATAGCATTATCTTAACGTTAAGAAAGGCGATGATTAATAGCGCATACAAACTTGCACTAAACGGAATATAAACAACAGAAAAAATAGGCGAGCAAACCGCAAAATCTCGATATTTTTAGCGCTTGTGAACGAGTACGAGGCCGTAGTTTATTTGTAGTACTCTTGATTCCACAGATAGTAAATACAACAGCGAAATTATCAGAAATGTAACAAGGCAGAGTGCCGAACAAATTGTTTGTTATTATTATTATTATTATCGGGGCACCCCAACCGTTTAATGGTCACATTCTAAGCGCGCAGCTATTCATTGGATGTACACTATTGGGCAAAATTTTTGTGGCCGCTGATAAGGCTTATAAAAGAATTTTCCATAGAGTAAACACAGTCCAGTGACTTTCTAGCGGCGAAGTGACGATGTTGTGGAGGTTCGGCGTTGTTGCTGTTTTGGTCAGTGTTGCCGGGGCCACCTCCAGAGAACTTCCGTTCTCGTGCGAGAGCAACGTTTATTGCCATGGACAACTTCTTAAGACGGTGCAATTGGCTAGGATCTTCGACGATTCGAAACATTTCGTGGACATGAAGCAGAAGAGTGAGTCCTCCCTTTTATGCACTTAATGATAGTTTACAACCAAACATTTTTTGGATGAGTAAATAAATAATTAAAAGGGTAAATAATTAAATAGGTAAATAATTAAATTGATAAGCGATTGAAAAATAAACAATCAAATTGTTTTGGTACACATTGGGAGCGTTCTCCTCGAGTAATAGTTGTTATTGTGTTAACGATAAGACAATGAATTGATGAAAGTCGCAGGAAATGCTTGACACGCGATAATGACTAGAAAATAATATTAATGAATAATGGTAATGAATAATGTTAAATTTAATGAATAGTATTAATAAATAATATTAGTAAATAATATTAATAAATAATATTGGGAAGTAATATAAATAACAATAATAAATATAGCTCAAATAACGAAACACATACATTTCACATCACCGGATATGTATGTATTTTTTTCTGTTAACTCAAGGTCAGAAGAATCACTGGTAAAATCGTATTAAGCGATTCTTAGTCCAATTATGCATGCATGTTAATTAGCCTTTTTATAGCTTACTTATTGTACAGGGTGTCCGATAAACTCGCCAAATTTAATGGCCCTAATTAATCGCCTATACGGAAGGTGACTGCAGATTATGCAAGGATTCATTATGTGTCCCGTTTCATTGCCATGTCGGTTCCTCTATTGGCAGTTTTAAGGTGATATTTCATTGACTAACTTTGAACAATATCGATATTAAATTCACCGTGTGTCTGATTGAACCTTCACCTACTATCAAAAACGTGGGGCGAGAACTAATTAATAATTTTTAAAACTTTTTTTCTACTATAAACATAATGTTATTATTATTTTTATGCTATAATATAATATAATAAATATAATATAATAAATCATTTTTTAAACCGTCCTGTACATATTATGTATTATAGTATGTATAGTATAGGACATGCACGTGTAGTTGCGAATCAAGCAAGGCTCTTTATTTTACATATGAATAAGACGTCTTATTGGGTTAATCTGGATCTCATGCAAATAAAATAATGGGCCCATTGGCTAAATTCAAGCGACCCTCCGTATGACGTGCTAAAAATAGCGCCGTATTTATTTTGATTTTAATAGGAGTCGTACGTAAGACCGCAGAAGTAATAATAATAGCCTTTTATGGACACTGCTATGCATATAATTTTATTGTCTGGGACAATACAATTTTATTGTCTGGGAGGAAGCGTATTAATTTTTTTAACACGGTAATCATAATAAAAATATTTTGCGAGATATTTATTATGTAGGTAAATATAAACTTGGATGCTGTACACTGCAAAGAAAAGTGCCTTCCGCTTGAGAACTTAATTTTAATTTATTTTAGTGTATATGTGTTATTTGTACACATATGTACACACATAGATATATAATACCATATATGTATGTACATATAGAAATGTATATAAACATATACAGTTGACAAACTTCAGATAGAAGCGATATTAATCAACGTAATAAATCCCCGTGTGTTGTAACAAGGACCTGACTCCTACTAGGTGAAAACCTTTCAGGATCCGTCAGTTCGGGCTTAATTTAGTTTAGGACATCCATCTACAGAACAACCCGGCTAAGTGCTTTCAATAATTTCAAATCCTAGAATTGTTGGCATTTCCCAACGCTCCAGGACAGTCGTTTGTTTTATGTCCCACCTACATGATGTTTGCCTCTGCTGATGCATTGACGATCAAATTAAATTAAACTAAATTAAATTAAACTAAATTAAATTAAATTAAACAAAATTAAATTAAACAAAATTAAATTAAACAAAATTAAATTAAACAAAATTAAATTAAACAAAATTAAATTAAATTAAATTAAATTAAACAAAATTAAATTAAATTAAACTAAACTAAATTACATTAAAATAAATAAAATTAAATCAAAATAAATAAAATGCAATTGAGTAAAAAAATTAAATAACTAAAATAAAATTACCTAGGTAATTAAAAAAAAGAATGCTGAATTTGCGCATTAAACGTATAATCAGACGTGGGATACACTTGTATGTATGTATGCACATGTATATTTATGATAGGTTATTTCTTAAGCAAACGGAGCAACGCCTAGAGTATTCGAAACTCTTGAGCAGGGGTAAGCTAATCGCGTATTTTATTTGAATAATTAATGCCGAAATTATTAACCGAAATCTAAGGATGGGAACTAATTTCCCCAGACGTGCCCGCGATCCGTGTAATCTTACAAACAAGCGAAATTAATAATTACCTCGTCGAAGTTGAGGGGAGTGTGTTGCCCAAAATTTGAACTAATCTTCAGACATTTTAAATTTGATTAAATATTTTATTATTGTTATATATTAAATTAGTTATTATTATTATTATTTATGTATATTATTTATTATTATTTATGTATATTACTTATTATTATTTATGTATATTATTAATCAATTCAATTATAAATTACTACAATGATGATAAAAGATTTCATTAATATCTACATTTAAAATCCCATACAATTCCTTTTGGAAACGTCTGTACCTATGTATATTTAGCTTCGGAAACTGCAGAAACGGTCGTTCGCTCGCCGCCTCGCGCCTTCGGTGCTCGTTTTTAAAGATACTTAACTGGAGCTTCATACATTCAACATAGTAGGCGCTCGCTCACTCGCTTCACTCGAGCCACACAAGACATGAGGGTCGCGCTTCGCGCGACCCTCATATCTTGCCAACACGATCGGCCCGCGGCCTTCGCATCCTCGGATTTACATCAGAGTTTATGCAATTCGCTGTTGTACATATATTACATTTTTTCTTACTTTTATTTTTTATTAATTTATTTTTTTCTTAAATTTAATCTTGGAAAATTAAGGTCCTAAAGAATACGCTTCTAGCTTTTCATTGCTTTATTTCGACGTTTCGCCCTCCTTTATTGGGCATTTTCAAGACAAAAAACTATATTAGACAGACAAGAA
>JAWQRP010000277.1:0-32904 GCA_033557875.1 Quadriops clusia
AACAGTAACCGCATTACCGTCGCGTCCGCCGTGCTGCGGCCTACGTAAATTAACTCACTGTCTGCCACAGTTGTCAACCGGTGGGGCAAAATCTTTAAGATTTTTTCCCCCATTAATTTTGATCTTAGGACACCAGTTTATTATACTTTTTTCATTGTTTAGTTATAATCTATATGTGGTCTGATTTTTGAAAAGAGGAACAGAATCACCCTGTATTTTTGTTTTTTTATATATTTTTTTTTTATTAATATTTTGTGTCTTTATAACCCTAGGTTATTTACTTAATTTTCAAGTCAATTTTATAGGCCAAACTTAGTGATATAAACAAAGAAATCAGTACTGTCGACACTAAATTTTTGAAAATACTGACATCCAAATCTGTGATAATTAATATGAATCTGAGTGTACATATGTATGTGTATTACAATAATCTTGTCTTACGAGGATAATGCTTAAACAAATCGACCAAAAGTTTTCACCCCCCCCCCCTCTCTTTTATACATTTCAGAGAAACAGGACGTAATTATGTTACCGAGTTCAAAGTTTGAGCCCGAAATGATATTAAAAATCCATCGGTCGACAATGTCCGGTGAGGTGACAGCATATATGGAGGGCAGCATCCCCACCCCCCCCCCCCCCGCGCCTGACGCCCCAATCAGCCATCTCGCCCTTCCGTCTCTCTCTTCGCTCTCGCTAAAAAACTCGATCAATACATAAAAATTTCATATTGAAAATGATTGAGGGCGGTGGCTCCACTACGACTACCAGCACTCACGGCACTCACTTTACCTTTTCTCCTCGGATAAATCGGAACAGTTCTCGATTAGAAGAAATCTGGACATTAATTACACAATTAATTGCTAATTTGGTAATAAATTAGTAAAATTTTAATTTTAGTAATTAATTATATTTCTTTCATTTTTTTATGTCGATAGATTTTCATTTTTTTTTATTACCATAAAAAGATCTATGGTCAGCACCATGACCAAAACGAAGCAACTCTTAATTAAACCGAAAGGGCCTTACATGTTATTTCTATTTCGGTAGCGGCAATTTAACCCGACTTACTACACAATAGAGCGAATGAATGAATGGCGTTCTTCGCAGCAGCGAGTTTTGCTTTGTTTCCTCACTATGATGTTAATTATCGGTCTGGGAGCAGTTCGTTAGTGGCCAGAGGGCCTCCGCTGACTACCTGTCCTGCCGGCTGAACGGAGTGTCCGCTCGAAATTAGTTAATCCAACAAATACGTTCTTAATAACAGTCTTGATCGGGACGTCACGTCAAATTAAAAAATAAACATTTCCTCGCCGACCTCTCGACGCAATTGCTCGGCCCATCGCATCGTCTTGGGGCTTTGGGCATTGGGCGTTGGACTTTGGACATTGGGCGTTGGACATTGGGAATTGGGCGTTGGAAATTGGGCATTGGGCGTTGGACATTGGGCGTTTGGCACTGGGTGTTTGACATTGGGCGTTTGGCATACTGAGTAGACCTAACTGCTTTGGACTTTGAGTTTTTCATATGTATTAAAGTTTCAATTATAAAATTTGGTTATTGAGGTTAGAATATTTATATTTGATGTTTAGATTTGAATGTTTAACTTTAATACCATTTATTTCTTTTCTGTATACTACAAAATCTAAATCAAGAAGAAGATTTCAGTATAAGCGAAATAAGTTTTTGAAAATACATTAGAAGTACATAATAAAGACGTGAGACATAGAAACGGTGGAAACATAACCTGCAAGTAACATAAGACAATCGCTCGGTCGCGTCGCATGGCCGCCGCGATCGAATCGCGCATTCCACAGCTGTCGAAGGTTTGAGTTGTGTATCTCTTCGCCCGATTATTATCAAATTATACATGAGCAATCAAATCAAATTAAATTTATGCTGCGTCAGGGGTTATAATATATTCAAGCGCGCCATGTGTCTAACGAGCCGCCCGCTTCATTGTTTGAACGACGAGTTGGGGGCCCCAACAGCACGCACTCCCACCCGAATATTACACACAAGACGCAAGGCTGAGGTCGTGAATAAGACCTAAACCAAGACCAAGATCAAGACCTTGAGAAATATTTACAGAATCTGATTTTTGTTGGTTATAACGAATTTGCCAATCTGAACTAATCTGACGTAACCTAACTTGACCTAACCTAACCTAACCTAACCTAACTTGACCTAACTTAACCTAACCTAACCTTATTAAACTAATAGTTTTATTTATTTTCAGGTGGCTACAAAGGGGCTCAATGTTCGTCATCTCCTATCCACAATTTTTAACCCTTCTAGGCGAAGAATCCAACTTTAAGGTCGAAGCTCTCTTAGATCTCGGCGCAGGAGATGGAGAGGTCACAGCCTACTTAGCCAAATCTTTCGACAAAGTTTACGTCACCGAGGTTTCCAATACCATGCAAACCTTGCTCAAGAGAAAAGGATATGAGTAAATATTTATTTATTTTATTTATATATTTATTTTATTTATTTATTTTATTTATGTCTTTATTTTATTTGTCTTTATTTAATTTATGTCTTTATTTAATTTATGTCCTTATTTTATTTGTCTTTACTTTATTTATGTCTTTATTTTATTTACGTGTTTATTTTATTTATGTCTTTATTTTATTTATCTATTTATTAACAGCAAAAGAAATTAAAGATCAAGGAGAATAAACGCGAGCTTCCAGGAAAACAAATTAAAATTCGATAAAAATAAATTAAAGCTCCGTACACACGGTCATCGGGCTTAAAATGCAAATGCGCTGCCGTGTAGGTGTTTAGAGATTAAAGGAAAGTAATTTAATATTTGTTATTAAAGCGTCACTTGTTGGCTCGCGTCCAATGCGAAAGCCTTAAGGCCATAAATGCGCGAGCCCCACACTTCAATCCGGCTTCAATCCGTCGTAAACGTTCCTCGCCAAAGTTACTGCTCGATCGGAGATATTTAAACATCTTATAATAACTTATAAAATTTATGCAATAATAAATTACCCCTTCTCGTTCCGGGGGCGATTTATTGCCTCGCGCGTTTTAAGGCGGACACCTCACCAGACGACCATCTCCATCTCTATCTCTATATCCATCTCTACTTCCATCTCTCTCTTCATGTCTCTCTTCGTCTCTCTCTTCATGTCTCTACTTCCATCTCTCTCTTCATGTCTCTCTTCGTCTCTCTCTTCATGTCTCTCTTCATCTCTCTCTTCAAGTCTCTCTTCATCTCTCTTATCATCTCTCTCTTCATCTCTCTTATCATCTCTGTCTTCATCTCTCTCTTCATCTCTCTCTCTTCATCTCTCTCTGCATCTCTCTCTTCATCTTTCTCTTCATGTCTCTCTTCATCTCTAGCTGCGTTTCTATCTCTATTTATATTTCCATTTCTATCTCTATTTCTACCTCCATTTCTATCTCTAGTTCTATCTCCGTTTCTATCTCCATTTCTATCTCTATTTCTACCACCATTTCTATCTCTAGTTCTATCTCCATTTCTATCTCTATTTCTACCTCCATTTCTATCTCTAGTTCTATCTCCGTTTCTATCTCCATTTCTATCTCTATTTCTACCTCCATTTCTATCTCTAGTTCTATCTCCATTTCTATCTCCATTTCTATCTCCATTTCTATCTCTATTTCTATTTCCATTTCAATCTCTATTTCTATTTCCATCTCTGTCCCCATCTACTTCCTCATCTCTCTCTCTCTCTCTCCAGTTCAACCCCTACCTTCATCTCAGTCTCCATTTCTATCTCCACCTACGTCTCATCTTCCATCTTCAAATACGTCTCATCTTCTATCTCTATCGAAAAGGGGTATTAACGCGAAATTTAAAAGGGAAAAGACATCACAGCTTTACGTCTCCAGGCCGATAAAGCTCGGGAGATAAATAATAATGTTATTTTGTTGTCCGAATCGCAGTCGGCCGTGATAGTGTTTAATGTTTAATTACTCTCGCCCCTCGTAATACAGCGATCATCGCTATCTCCCATCTCGGGTAATTAAAGTCGTTTAAAGTCAGATTGTTAATTGAGTTCGAGCAGCAGTAAAACTTCCCTCATAAAACTAAGTGCAGAGTTAATTAAGATGCGTTACTTAGCGAATTGCTTCGATTCTCCCGTGTCCCATTTCGACTTTATTGCTTCACTTGCATACTCCATCCATCCATCGTCTTACCACCTTCTAGACTGTTATTTATTGCTATAACATAATTATTGTGTTTAATATTATTATTATACAATATTAGTATTATTATTATTATATATTATTATTGTTATATATTATTATTATTATATATTATTATTATTATAGAATATTAGTATTATTATTATATTTTATTATATAAATATTATAGCTTGCCAAATTTAAAGAGAAAAGCTCTGACCTTCGTGTGTGCTGTAGGGCATTGGAACGGTCGATTCGAATTGTAGGGGTGTAAGGTAAACTGTCAGAATCTGACTTCTAAATGCGATAGTCACATGCGTTTTTCGCGAAATGAGATTATGTCACTGTTAACAGTCGTTATGTTGTATTCTGAAAAATAACAACTTCACACATGTTTTTATTATCAAATAATTAGTAAAATAAGTAGTAGTATATTTTAATGTCGACGTTTCGCCATCTTTAATTAATGAAATTTTGAAAACATGCATTATGTATAGTTTAGAAGCATTGATATAATGATAGGTTACCTTGTTTTTGTTTTTGAACTAGAACAGAGAAGTAGTATGACATCGGAATTAAAAAAAATATATATTAAAAATGTAAGAATGAAAATTTTGATATTTTAATGCGTTGTGCTTTTGTGTAGAAATATTTGATATTGTAAGTATCTTTAAAGTAAAATTTAGTGAAGATTTTTGTAATTTGTATTACAATAAAAAGTTATAATCTAATTGATGTGTTCTGTGTTTCTATTGTATGTAGTGTTGGTCATGAATATGACAGAAAAAAAGATGGCGAAACGTCGACATTAAAATGAAACGAACTTTATGAATTAAAAAATTTATCATTTTTTTATTAATCGGAATTGGAGTGAGTTACATTGTTTTAAACTGCATATCTAATTTTATTTTTTATTTATTTTAATTTTATTTTTATTATTTTAATTTTGTTTTTATTATTTCAATTTTATTTTTATTACTTTAATTTTATATTTATTATTTTAATTTTATTTTTATTATTTTAATTTTATTTTTATTATTTCAATTTTATTTTTATTATTTTTATTTTATTTTTATTATTTTAATTTTATTTTTATTATTTTAATTTTATTTTTTATTTATTTTAATATTAATTTTTTGTTATTTTCATTTTATTTTTTATTAATTCTAATATGTTTACTATATTTACTGCTTTTTTTACAATCTTAAACCCTTAAAAAATATAATGAAAATTTTCTCCGTATTGATTCAACAGATTAAATAAATCTCTTTAAATAAAAAAGAAAAAAACATTTTTATTCTTATTACATTGTTTTAAACTGCATATCTAATTTTATTTTTTAATTATTTTAATTTTGTTTTATTTATTTTAATTTTTAAAAATTTTTTTATTTATTTTAATTTTTTTTGTTTATTATAATTTTTTATTGTTTATTATAATTTTTTTTTCTTATTTTAATTTTATTTTTTATTATTAAATATCAATATATTTATATTTTATATATTTACTACTTTTTTACAATATTTTCTCAGTGGTGATTCAACAAATTAAAAAAATTCTTGAAATTAAAATTAAAAAACAATTTTTATTCTTATTAATTATTAGAACGTCGGTCTTGCTCGCTTCGCTCGCAAGCGCTCGCGCCTTCGGCGCTTGCTTTTAATAATCTCAGCTGGAGTGAGTTAAGTTGTTTAAAAATGTTTATTACTCTTTTATAGAAATATTTTATAACATTTTATGACATAAAAAATAATAAAATATTAAAACCAAAAATACTAAAATCAAAAATAAATAATTAAAATCATTTTTTAATTAATAAAACGTCGGTCTTGCTCGCTTCGCTTGCAAGCGCTCGCGCCTTCGGCGCTCGCTTTTAATAATCTCAACTGGAGTGAGTAACATTGTTTTAAACAGCACATATAATTTTATTTTTTATTTATTCTAATGTTATTTTTTGTATATTTACTGCTTTTTTACAATCTTAAACCCTTAAAAAATAAATTGAAATGTTTTCTCCGTATTGATTCAACGAATTAAACAATTTAAACGAGTGAAACAAATTGAAAACAAATCTTTAAAATAAAACTAAAACAATGATTCTGATATTGTTTAGTTATTGAACCTGCGGCGTTCGTTTTTAGTAATCTCAACTGGAGTGAGTTAATCGTTTTAAACGGCATTTCTAATTTTTTCTTTTATTTATTTTTATATTATTATTTATATGACAGTTACTGCATTCACTTAACAACCAAAAAAAAATATTTAGAAATAAATTTAACAATTTTAATGAATTATACAAATTAAAGAAATTAAAGGAATTAAACAAATTAAATGAGTTAAAAAAAAGTTTTCATAAAAGCTTGATAATCGCTTTTTCGTTACACTTTACTATTCTTTAAAAAATAAAACAAAATTTTTCATTTATATTTGTAATTTTTTTTCATTTTTATTTTTAATTAATTTTTCATTTTTATTTTTAATTATTTTTCATTTTCATTTCTTGATTGCTTCTAAACTCTAATTCTAAATTCTAGAATCCTCTCCATCGACAACTGGCACAAAAACAGAAAATTCGACTTGATCGCCTGTCTGAACCTCCTAGACCGTTGCGACAAGCCTTTCGAGCTTCTCCGACAAATCAAGAGTTCCTTGACTCGGACAGGAAGAGTTCTATTGGCCCTAGTTTTGCCCTTTTCTCCTTACGTCGAATCCGGATCCTCCGATCACAAGCCGAAGGAAAAATTGCCCATAAAAGGCTCAAACTTTGAAGAACAAGTCACCTGCTTCGTTAACAACGTCCTCGATCCAGAAGGCTTCGAAGTCGTTTCTTGGAGTCGGGTCCCGTACTTATGTGAAGGGGACTTAAGGCAATCGTACTATTGGCTTGACGATGTCATTTTGGTCCTGAAGCTCAAAGATGGCGATTGACGGTATTTTGATTGCTGATTATGTACACGAGTCTTTCTAAATTCTGTTTTAGGGAAATTGAAATATTGTAGAGATCTCCGAGCGAAGAAATCGGAATAAGGAATTTAGAAACACATTGTACCTACTATAAAAATGTAAGAAGTACATACCTGTATTTGTGATGTCTTTTGTGTTAACTGTATCAACGTACTGAGGAATTTAAAGTATAAAATGATGTACAATGTAATGTGTAATTCGTATTATTACTATATATTTTTATTTTTAACTATTGTTGTTATTGATTCATATTATTATTATTCGTATTATTATTATTATTTCTATTATTATTATTCGTATTATTATTATTCCTATTATTATTATTCGTTTTATTATTATTCTTATTATTATTATTCCTATTACATATTATTATTTGTATTATTATTACCAAATGCTTTTATTATACAAGAAACAGATGATAAATGTATATGAAATAAAGTTTTATTTTAAACAGACATGCAGATTGTTTTAAATATATTTTTTTTCACTTATGATAGAATAAAGCTCTTTCTCTCTCTCTTATAATATTTATAAACATGTATAACATTTATAAACCTGTATAATATTTATATGTATGCAGTTATACTTATAAAAATAAATTTTCAGCATGTACTTTTATATCATGAAAATTGGAACAGGTCTGCGAGTTAGGCAACCAAAGTTGCGCGCGTCCCTGCCCTCTGATTGGTGGAGAGCATTAGCAATTGTCAGTTTTGAAAATGATTGTCAAAGTGAGTGACGCGATAGTCTAAAACACTTTTATTTCGTAGTTTTCTCGAATATTCTAGAAGATAAATTGAGATTTGAGCTGAGTCCTCAGGTAAATGTCTATACTTCTTTATATTTTTCATAAAATACTGATAAATGCGAATATATTTATGTGAATATACGAGTTCGTAAAGATGGTGATATTGCCTTTACTTAACAATAGGGAAAATGGTTGAAATATGTACATGAGATATATTATGTACATTGAATATGGATTATATATGAGCCGCTTTATATATGCAGGTATACATTATATACAGGTTATATTATATTTGGTTATATGCATATCACGATTTGTCGTGATTTTATTTGTTCGGAAATGACTTATGTAAAATACTGTATCTCTTTCTATTATGAGTCATTTACGATCTTCGCTTTCTTATAAAAGTTTAAATAATGAGTTGATTAGAAAGAAAAAAATTATGTATCTAATTTTCTAAAGCAATAAAACACAACACAATTAATATAGCACAATATTTTATTATTGAAATACTGTATGTACAAAAGTGTAGTATATAAGGTAAACTTTCATAATAAATTCTTTTAATCCTATGGCAATTCTCAACGAAATAGAAACACTGACTGAAATTTAGGCAACGGTTCCGAATCGAAAAACAAACATGATCACTCAGGCTTCCGTCTAACCAATTGACAATCAATCAATAAAAATCACGAAATGTCCACATCATACAAAAACAATACTTCGACTCTTTGTTATATGACGACAACGGAAATTCACTTCAAGACAGTTACGAGTTGCAATAAGTTCTAACGTAAACTCATGAATATTGTCGGCACAAATAATCGGTGGTATTATTAATACAGCAAAAATAATAAGGAAAAAATAATTATGTAAAAATAATTATGCGAAAATAACGAAAGAGTAAATAAAAATTTTAATTACAATAAATTTTAGATAGGAGTGTGCCTTCCGATCGATATTGCACGAAAAAACCGTTCAATCGCAATGACAGTTAAGAAATCTAAAAAGAGGGAACACTTACGAAAAAATAATACAATAACACTTAAGCTTAATAATATACAAGTAAATTAATTAATATAATAACTAATCGCTTAGACATCACATTACAATATACAAAAATCGTTCGCTACTCTTGTAGGAACTCGTCTCCTCTACACATTCTATTTATTTGTCTAGTTATTATCATTATTATCTCCAATAATAATCATAATAAGTACGGTAGTATATAAAATATGGTAGAAAAGCAGTTGCGTTGATTTCTTCATAGATCATTGTTTAAAAGTTAATGTAAGAAATTTTAGTATAGAATTCCGTCGTCCCGGCTCTGAATTCATTTTTATTCGAACACAATCAAATTGTATTCGAACACAATCAAATTGTATTCGAACACAATCAAATTGTATTCGAACACAATCAAATTGTATTCAAACACAATCAAATTATATTACTAGAAACATAAATAAAGTGCTTTGTTCTTCAAACTTTAGATTTAGATTTAAATTCAGACAAGGGACAACAAATTTTTTTTATAAGAAAATCAGTTAGTGTACAAAAGGACCCTGCGTTTAGCACAATTGACACATCCAAAAATATCGGTCTTGTGCACCTATACAGCTTTCTATAATACTTAATTTTTACATTACAGTCGTACAATAGTTAAGTACTTGTTGGACATGTATAATCAGTCGCTTGTTCGGGAACTAGTGTATCGTCTATATATATAAGTAAAAAATAAATACTTATCAAAAGTTTGCTTTTCCCGATTAATCCGGGACTTCTCTGTATGGGATTTCTGAAGTCACGTTGAAGCCTTCGAAGTAGTGGGTCAAGAATTCGAAAGTCGGTCTGTTCTCGGGTTTCGTGTCCCAAGAGGACAGCATAATTTTGTAAATGTCGTCGGGGACGTAATGTTTGCTCGAATCCGGTTTTGGCATTCGGTGACCTTTCTCGACTTGCTCGATGACTTCCCGGCCGTTCATTCCGGGATACGGGACTTGCCCATAAGTGAAGAGCTCCATAAGCAAAATCCCGTAAGACCACACATCGGACTTTATGGAGAATTTCCCGTAAACTATCGCTTCCGGAGCAGTCCATTTAACAGGGAATCTCGACCCTTGCTTTGGGCAATACTCATTATCCTCTATTACTCGCGCTAAACCGAAATCACAAATTTTAGCGATGTTGTTCTCGCCTAGGAGAACGTTCCTCGCTGCCAAATCCCTATGAATCAACTGCTTCGACTCGAGATATTCCATTCCCGAGGCGATTTGGAACGCCACGTAAATTAGATCTTCGAATCCTAAAGTCTTGCCCTCGTCTTTCCGCAAGACATCGAGAAGGCTCCCTTTGGACATGTATTCTTGGACGATGTAGATCGGCTCTTCTTTGCTGCAAACCGCGTACAATGCCACTAATCGCTTGTGTCGGAATTTCTTCATAATGGCGGCTTCTTGCAAAAACGCCTGAGTGCTCATCGTTCCTTCTCGCAAAGTCTTGACCGCTACTTCGATGGAGTCACGCCACTTTCCGTAGTAGACTTCTCCGAAGTTGCCTCTTCCGAGACGTTTGATGAGCTTGATTTCGTCTCGGGGGATTTCCCATTTGTCTTTGAAGGTCGGGCCGAAGTCCCACATTTGCGGCGGAGGCTTCGGACAGGGTTTCGAGAGAACATGGCACAATCCTAATGCGTTCTCTGTGGGTAGACGGAAAGAGAGAAATTAGTTTGAATTGTTTTCGGGTTTATTTTCATTTGTTTTTTGTTTTGTTGTGTTTTCTTTTGTTTTGTTGTATTTTCTTTTGTTTTGTTGTGTTTTCTTTTGTGTTGTTTTGTTTTGTTGCATTTTCTTTTGTTTTGTTGTGTTTTCTTTTGTTTTGTTGTATTTTCTTTTGTTTTGTTGCAATCAGCTTTAATATACTATGATAACACCATCACTTTCATTGTAACTTTCCTAATTATTATAACAAATAAGAAAAGAGAATTCTAAATTATTAGAACTGATTATAATAAAAATAAGTAATAATAATAGTAAGTAATAATAATAATAAAAAATTATCTTATTCTTTACGTTGTATAATATTGATTGTCAATATTGTTTTTAAATCGTGGGGACGATGCGCTTGCTCGCTTCACTCGCGTGCCGCCTCGCGTCTTCGGCGGTCGATTTTAATAAACTAAACTGGAGCTCTTATGTTCAAGTATACAATATCTAAGATGTAAGCTCATCGTCCCCACAATTTGAAAACAATATTATACAACGTAATGATTAAAATAACTTTTTTAATACTTATTATTATTTATTATTTTTATTATTAATACTTTGGATGTTTTTATTATTATCAGTTCTAATAATTTGGAATTCTCTTTTCTTATTTGTTTTAATAATTAGTTGTAATAATAAAAATTTCCAAATTATTAATAAAAAAAGTAAGAATTAAAAAAATTGTCTTAATTATTACGTTGTATAATATTGATTGTCAATATTGTTTTTAAATTGTGGGAACGATGCGCTCACTCGCTTCGCTCGCCGCCTCGCGCCTTCGGCGCTCGATTTTAATACACTAAACTGGAGCTCTTAACGTTCAACTATACAATATCTAAGATGTAAGATCCTGGTCAACAATTATTAAATATAAACTTATAATACCTATTTTAAAATGTTTCGTTGTCTTTCAGTTTTAAAGTTTAAATTTTAAATGAAAGATGTAAGATCATGGTTAGCAATTATTAATAATAAATAAAATAAGTAGTAATAATAATAAATAAGTAATAATAATAAGTAATAATAATAATAATCAAAAATTATCTTAATCTTTACGTTTTATAATATTGATTGTCAATATTGTTTTTAAATTGTGGGGACGATGCGCTCGCTCGCCGCCTTACGCCTTCGGCGCTCGATTTTAGTACACTAAACTGGAGCTCTTACGTTCAAGTATACAGTATCTAAGATGTAAGATCCTAGTTAACAATTATTAAATATAAATTTAATTATTTTTTTAAAATGTTCTTATAATACCTATTTTAAAATGTTTCTTTGTCTTTCAATTTTAAAGTTTATATTTTAAATGAAAGATGTAAGATCATTCAATTACTAATAATAAATAAAATAAGTACAAAGTAATAATAAGTATACAATATCTAAGATGTAAGATCCTGGTCAACAATTATTAAATATGAATTTAATTCTTTTTTTAATGTTCTTATAATACCTATTTTAAAATGTTTCTTTGTCTTTCAGTTTTAAAGTTTATATTTTAAATGAAAGATGTAAGATCATGGTTAGCAATTATTAATAATAAATAAAATAAGTACAAAGTAATAATAATAAATAAGTAATAATAATAATAAGTAATAATAATAATCAAAAATTATCTTAATCTTTACGTTTTATAATATTGATTGTCAATATTGTTTTTAATAAATTGTGAGAACGATGCGCTCGCTCGCTTCGCTCGCCGCCTCGCGCCTTCGGCGCTCGATTTTAATACACTAAACTGGAGCTCTTACGTTCAAGTATACAATATCTAAGATGTAAGATCCTGGTCAACAATTATTAAATATAAATTTAATTTTTTTTTAATGTTCTTATAATACCTATTTGAAAATGTTTCTTTGTCTTTCAGTTTTAAAGTTTAAATTTTAAATGAAAGATGTAAGATCATGGTTAGCAATTATTAATAATAAATAAAATAAGTACAAAGTAATAATAATAAATAAGTAATAATAATAATAATCAAAAATTATCTTAATCTTTACGTTTTATAATATTGATTGTCAATATTGTTTTTAAATTGTGGGGACGTTGCGCTCGCTCGCCGCCTCGCGCCTTCGGCGCTTGATTTTAATACACTAAACTGGAGCTCTTACGTTCAAGTATACAATATCTAAGATGTAAGATCCTAGTTAACAATTATTAAATATGGATTTCATTATTTTTTTAATGTTTTAAAATATTTCGTTGTCTTTCAGATTTAAATTTTAAATTATAAACTACCCACTTTAATGTACTATAATAATGTCATCACTTTCATCATAACTTTCATAATAATTAGGACAAATATGAAAAAAAAATCCAAATTATTAGAACTTATAATAAAAAAAATTCCAAATTATTAGAACTTATAATAGAAAAAATTTCCAAATTATTTTAACTCATAATAAAAAAAAATCCAAATTATTACAACTGATAATAATAAAAATGTCCAAAGTATTAATAATAAAAATAAGTAATAATAATAAATATTAAAAAAATTATCTTAGTCATTGCGTTGTATAATAATCATTGTCAATATTGTTTTTAAATTGTGGGAACGATGAGCTCGCTCGCCGCCTCGCGCCTTCGGCGCTCGATTTTAATACACTAAACTGGAGCTCTTACGTTTAAGTATACAGAATCTAAGATGTAAGGTCCTAGTTAACAGTTATTAAGTATGGATTGAATTATTATTTTTTTATTGTTCTTATAACACCTGTTTTAAAATAATTCATTGTCTTTCAGTTTTAAAGTTTAAATTTTAAACCATCCACTTTAATGTACTATGATAACATCGATACTTTCATCGTACCTTTCCTAATCATTAGGACAAATAAGAAAAAAATATTCCAAATTACTAGAACTTATAATTGAAAAAAAAATTCACAATTCAAAAAAAATCGTAATTATTAGAACCGATAATAATAAACATTGCCAAATTATTAATAATAAAAATAAGTAATAATAATAAGTATTAAAAAAATTATCTTAATCATTACGTTGTATAATATTGATTGTCAATATCCTTTTTAAATTGTGGGGACGCTGCGCTCACTCGCCGCCTCGCGCCTTCGGCGCTCGATTTTAATACACTAAACTGGAGCTCTTACATTCAAGTATACAATATCTATATGTTCTAATAATTTAGAATTTTTTTTATTATAAGTTCTAATAATTTGGAATTTTTTACCTTATTTGTCTTAATGATTAAGAAAGTCACAATGAAAGTGATGATGTTATCATAGTATATTAAAGCGGATGGTTTAAAAATTAAGTAGGTATTATAAGAACATTTAAAAAAAAAAATTAAATCCATATTTATTAATTGTCAACTAAGATCTTACATCTTAGATACTGTATATTTGAGCTCCAGTTTAGTGTATTAAAATAGAGCGCCGAAGGCGCGAGGCGGCGAGCTCGCGAAGCGAGCAAGCGCATCGTCCCCACAATTTAAAAGCAATATTGACAATCAGTATTATACAACGTAATGATTAAGATAACTTTTTTAATACTTATTATTATTATTAATAATTTGTAAATTTATATTATTATCAGTTCTAATAATTTAGAATATTTTACCTTATTTGTTTTAATGATTAAAAAAGTTACGATGAAAGTGATGATGTTATCATAGTATATTAATCCTTATAGTTTAACGTTTTAACTTTAAAACTAAAAGACAACGAAACATTTTAAAATAGGTACTATAAGACATTAAAAAAATAATTAAATCTATATACAAATGAGGTAACCCAACAAGGTAATATTTATGATTGTTTTTTTTAATAAAATGGATCCTTGTAGAGTGGTAAAACGTGCAATATAAAAGTTTTACCAATCTACAAGGATCCTTTTTATTAAAAAAACCAATTAAATCTATATTTAATAATTGGTAACTATTATCTTACATCCCAGACATTGTATAATTGAGCGTAAGAGCTTCAGTTTAGTGTATTAAAGTCGAGCGCCGAAGACGCGAGGCGGCGAGCGAGCGAAGCGAGCGAGCGCATCGTCCCCACAATTTAGAAACAATATTGACAATGAATATTATACAACGTAATGACTAAGATAATTGTTTTAATACTTATTATTATTACTTATTTTTATTATTAATACTTTGGACGTTTTTATTATTATCAGTTCTAATAATTTGGAATTCTCTTTTCTTATTTGTTATAATAATTAGTTGTAATAATAAAAATTTACAAATTATTAATAATAAAGATAAGTAATAATAATAAGTATTAAAAAAATTATCTTAGTCATTACGTTGTATAATATTGATTGTCAATATTGATTTTAAATTGTGAGGATGATGCGCTCGCTCGCTTCGCTTGCTGGCCGCCTCGCGCCTTCGGCGCTCATTTTTAATACACTAAACTGGAGCTCTTATGTTCAAATATACAGTATCTAAGATGTAAGATCCTAGTTAACAATTATTAAATATTGATGTAATTATTTTTTTTTAATATTCTTATAATACCTGTTTGAAAATGTTTGATTATCTTTCAGATTTTAAGTTTAAATTTTAAATGAAAGATATAAGATCATGGTTAGCAATTAAACTATCCGCTTTAATATACTATGATAACATCTTCACTTTCATCATAACTTTTCAAATCAGTAGGATAATAAGAAAAAAAAAATTTCTAAATTATTAGAACTGATAATAAAAATTAATACACTAAACTGGAGCTGTTACGTTCAAGTATACAATATCCAAGATGTAAGATCATGGTTAACAATTATTAAATATGGATTTATTTATAATTATTATTTATAGTTATTATTTTTTCAATTTTCTTATAATACCAGTTGTAAAGTTTCGATTTTAAACGTTATGTTGTACAATATATTGATTCTTAATTTTGTTTTCAAATTATTGGGATTTCGAACTTGCTCGCTTTGCGCCTTCAACGTTCGATTTTAATACACTAAACTAGATCATGTCGCGTTCAACTATACAATATCCAAAATCTAAAATTATAACAATTATTTAAAAATATGAGTTTCATTATTATTTATTTAATATTCTTATATTATATAGCACCTGTTCTAGAGTTCAGATTTTAATCTATCCACTTTAATGTACACCTTGTTTCATAATAAATGTGCAATTTAACTGTATAGAAAAACAGATATTTTAACTATACGATTTGAGAACTGAATATTAATTAAAGCTATATTTAATAATTTGCTAACTATGATTTTATATCTTGCATATTGTACCTACAGTTAAACATATATGTGGTTTAACGTTAAGAGCTCCACTTTACGAATGCATCGTGCTAATAATTTTAGAACAGTATTATACAATAGATTAATATTACCTATACAACTAAGTTTAGTGATAAAAATATTAGGAATAAAGGTCCTTATTAATATATCTTATCATTATTATTATTATTATTATAATATGTTATTTGCTTACAGTTATGAATGATGGCGTCAATGCAAACTTTGTAAATATTGTTCAAAACTGCTTTATTATTTATTTTTTTACGATTTTTATTTTTTTTTGCTTTTAATGTAATTTGAAGCAATATTTTACCACATATATATGTGATTTTACTAAATATGCAAAGCAATTGAAAGACTCTTAATATAAGTCTCATTCAATATTAGCACGTCAAAACGCAAATTAAATACCGACAATAAAAATATTTACTTATACACATGAGCAATTGTATTCACGGAGATTTATGCAAATATTTTTAAAATCTGCTGTGTTATTAACGTCTAACGGGAAGTTAAGTTTAACTTGTGATTTTACTTGTCTGTGGCTTCACTTATCTGCGATTTAACTAACGGTGATATGATTTATCTGCGATTTAACTTATCTGTGGTTTGAATTAAGACATGAGTTTTGAAACTGCTATGCAACAAAACTACATTTTGCATTTTAGAGATTTTTATTTTTAATTTTTAAAATTTTGGTAAAAAGCATAATTAAACAAGAATTAATATAAAATTTACATATATAAAATTTCATAAAGGCAATCGCTATCCATATTTAGTATAAGACGACACAGTATCAACAGGAAAGGCTCTCATTCGTTTATTTTTACAGATAAACAGTTCAGATTGTCAACGATGTTAGATAAAGGTGTTATCTAGTCGAATCGGTGAGTTTTTTCTTTTGTATTATGTACTTAGTTTATAAGCAATTTTTTATCAAAAGTTTTGAACCAAAACTTTATTCAAAAGTTAACTTTAACCACAAGTTAACATACCGAAAATGCACCATCAAATTTTTTCGAGCACGTGCGAAATATTTAATTTCTTTTTTAAAACAAGTCATAGTTCAAAGTTGTTTAATTTTGGTGTATGATTTTTAACTTATCTAGGATTTACCTCGAGATTTATTAGTAATAAAAGTGATTGCGAGATGCAACAATGTGGAAAAATAATATGAAAATAAAAAAACAAGCTAGTTCATTGTTACAGTGATAATAATAGAAATGATGTGGAAATGAGATTACGCTCAATGTCAACCAAATGTTCCTATTATTATCATTATTCTATACGAATATAGAAACATTATAAGTACTCGAAAGTATAACAAAAATTTGTTCGTATCTTCGTCTAATAAAAATACAGAAAATTTAAATCTGTTTCCACTTAAGTAATATCGTGTCGATCGGCATGTACATCTCTTAATATCTTAATCATTTTGATTTTGATAAGATATGGATTACTATTCGTAATCTGATTATTAATGATAACATTATGATTATTAATATTAATATTATGATTATTAATATTAACATTATGATTATTAATGTTAACATTATGATTATTATTATTAAGTTCTTATCCAAGTATACTTACTAGAATAAGCTTGGACTAGTTCGGGCAAAGACGAGAACATCTTATGAGTAGAAATGAAAAAACCCCCGTTATCGAGGGGTTTAATTTTGTAATGTTTGACATGGTACCCTCGCACCTCTTCCCAATCTTTAACAGATAAAGAATATCCATGAGGATTGTGTTCCGAAGGTCGGACCAGAAAAGTTCCCCGTGGATTTTCCTCTGCTAGCAGCAACTTATCTGCTTCCTTCCTCGATATGCTCTCGAAAAACCAGCTAAAAAAAAAAAAGATAAAACATGTTTGAGTGACGGTAATTGAGCGGTAATAATAATAGTAGTAGTAATAATAATAATAATAATAGTAATAATAATAATAATAATAATAATAGTAGTAATAATAATAATAGTAGTAATAATAATAATAGTAGTAATAATAATAATAGTAGTAGTAATAATAATAATAATAATAGTAATAATAATCTACACAAACCAAGAAGTGAGATAAAACGAAACCAATACTTTTAAAATTAGATAGTAATATTCTGATAAAACTACATAGAATCATATTAGAACCAGCAGTTAGTTACACATGTAATTAGAGGCAACGGATTGTAAATGCAATAAAGATTTAAATATTCATAAAATGTGTATCCCCATGGTTTTATGTATCTGTTATATTGATCCACATTAATGGCTTTAGGCGTGTGTAAAGCGGCAATTAATATAAAATATGCACCCCTCTAAAAGGGGGGTTTTGAAACAACTTCTTTAGGTGTGGGAGTTTTCATGTTTCGTTTGGAATTTTGTACGAATAATTAATTATGAAATGAATTTAATGTAGGTGGTTTATGCTTTTTTGCAAGTATTACAAGTGAGGCCTTCGTTCAGCATTACGAGAGAAGCTTTTACAGATTTTTATTTTGTAACGGATCCGCCGAGAGATGATTACATTTGCATAGAAAGTTAATTTGAACAAGGCAGAAACTTAAAGACCGTTTTGATTAATTTAAGGAAGGGTGCTTGAATGAATGAATTAATTGATGAATTAATGAATTGATGAATTAATTAATTTATAATATTAATTTAACTCTTTTTACTATAATAATTAATTAATTCCTTACTTTTTTATTAAATCAATTTTTTTACTTACTCTTCACTTTCCACGCTGAGTTCCGGGGCGACAAAGTTTCCGGGAATTAACCCTTCTTGCTTTCTCGTCAAGTGGTAGACCGTCCACCAATCGCCATCGGAATCGTCGATGACCTCCATTCGATCGCCTTTCCGGAAGGAAACGTCCGTTGCATCTCTCGCTGTGTAGTTGTAGAGGGCGACGACGATTCGCCCCCTCGACAGGGGTGGTCGGATGGGGGTGGAGGGTTGCTTCGGCCTCACAAAGTCCACGCCACTGTTCGGGCCTGGAGTGTAACAATTGTTGGTATTACGAGGGAGATCTGACATTTTTCCTACGGACGAGGAAATAATGTGTAAACAAAAAAATAAAAGCTCGTTTTTTTGCTTGTTTTCTGACTCAGCAAGAGTATATGGGAGTTACAAGAGTATACCAGAGTTACAAGAGTAACTCAAGAGAAATATTTAACTAAAGAGATTTACAACAAAATGTCTTAAACTTTAATTAGGTATTAATTTTAACAGTAGTATCAATTCTACAATAATAATAATAATGAAGCCCAAAGTTAAAACCTATGCCTAAAATTCCAAGTTTTCGTTAATTAAGAATTCGTTGATATTGCCGAAAATGTTTTGCTGGAATGCAAATTAGACTGTGAGATTACATTTTTATGGCAGACGAATTCGTCACCGCCCGAACGCGAACGGTACATTTATCTATATCCATGCATATTCATACCAAATTTTATCATTATGTATGGATATTGGGTATTAGATAAGGCTGGCAACTTCACATTTTCCGTTTATCGGCTTTATTATCACTATTATTATTTATTTATTTATCATAACTGGACTTTTTCGCTCGTTAGAACGGTTTTACTTTTCATTCGGTTTTTTGAGGAATTTAAGGGGTCTGGCTGATTTGTTTACTTTTATTGCGGTTTCTGGTGGAATTTATAAGGTTTGGTGAATTAGGTTTGGCTGGGTTTTAACAATAAAATGTAATAAACAAGTAAATGTTTTAATTAACAGTTGTACCTGCAATATACATAAAACATAAACAAGAAGCTCAGCATAGATAAGAAGCTCAGAATAGACAAGAAGCTCAGCATAGACAAGAAGCTTAGCAAAGACACCGCGCCGCTATCGCCATCTAGCGGGAAAATGCCGACAGATTAGTAGAGACGCGAACCAATATTAATGGAACCTATGTTATTAACCCCGCCATATTAATTCTCCAAACAATAATCCAGAAACCCCCAATCTACCTACTTTATCTTAGCAATGATTATGTTAATGCAGTGATTGATTAATATTTTAAACTATCAGAATATTTATGTAAACGTTATGACTGTGACTACCCAAGCGGTTAACGATGGAGAAACTCCATTGTGAACTGATTGGGAAGCCAATTCGCGGTGACACTAAGTCGAAACTTGCCTGAAACTTTCCTATTAGGTCCTGAGCTATTCAAATTAGGTTCATAAAGGAGTCTGGGGCTATAGCCGTTATCGTAAGGAACAATTTCATGCTTCCTTATTTAATTAGTTATTAAGAATTGGCGCATTGGCCCATGAGGAGCTGGCTTATTTTTAGGGGTCTTAATATCTTAAAATTGTTTTCTCAGTTGCGAAAACACGGCGTACAATATTTATTTTCCATCCCTCTGAAGCTTAGGGTCTAAGCTTTACTGTTTTGACATAAGACAGCCCTAAGATGGAGCCGCCAAGGCGGGGAACGAAAATACAGGGGGTGAAATCCAGACGTCTTATTCTTATCTGGAACAAGGGTGGCCCTGGGAAGTCGAATTTGTTTGCTAGCTATGATATTAGACGTTGAATGTTTTATCATTTGTGTATTTTAAAATCCAATATCTCGTATGTCTTCACATTTGTACATCTTATCTTAATATATCTTAGAAAAATAATGTAAACGAAATAAAAATTATGTAAAAGAAGTAAAAATAATGCAAAAGAAGTAAAGATAATGTAAAAGAAGTAAAAATGATGTAAAAGATGTAAAAATAAGCAAAAGATGTAAAAATAAGCAAAAGATGTAAAAATATGCAAAAGATGTAAAAATAAGCAAAAGATGTAAAAATAAGCAAAAGATGTAAAAATAAGCAAAAGATGTAAAAAAAGATTTTCGAAAAAACTACTCACCATCTTGGCCAGGTTTCGTTGGATAAGCTGTTGGATATCCAATAATATGTGGAGGCCGAGGCCGCGAATTGCAGCAGCTGCACATGTTGCCCATGTCGCCGCTGAAATCGCACTTTATCCAAGTTATCCAATTTTTTTAACACGACCGTTCAGTTAAGAATAGAAGTAGGTTCATCTGGAATTTAAAAAAAAAAACATCAATTTAGCTAACCTCAACTTGTATAACTTAAGTTAAATTGCATAACAAATGTATCGAGTTTTAGTGATCATTTTAGCATCATTTCATTTGCGCACCACTGTACCTACTCAACAGCAGTGTGCACTATGTAGCAAGTAATGTATCGCTGACCTTCTCTTCTGATCTCATTACATCCCGTTTTATCGCTATTTTATTTATTCGATACATAATTTAGCGAGCTAACAGATAAAGGCTGTGTGCATAACGGTTCGCTGTTCGCTGTAACACAAAGCGGGTGCGTAATTGCTTCCATCAAATTAATGGGAAATCACCTTTAATTTGGGATTATTGTGGAACTGGGAGATATTGATGCGACGGAGTGTTAGACCATATATAAGTTAGATTATTATTATTATTATAAGTTAAACTATGCCTTAAAAAGAGATCACCGTACACTTTTTGTCATATGAAATGTCCTAAAACATACTCTTGGGAAGAAACTACACTGAGACAAGAGTGTATTAACACATACACCGAGGAGTATTAATTAATACTCCAAGAAGAGTATTAATTACTCCAAGAAGAGTATTAATTACTACATCGAGAAGAGTATTAATTAATACGCGAGAATATCACAAGTTTCATTCGACTATAAAGCCAGGAATTTTACAGTTTCAATCTAGTTTTACATGTTTTCCTCATGTTTCATTTTTTTTCATGTAAAATATCCTAATCAAATTTGTTAATAGCACAAGTTTCATTGCGTTTATAAAATAAGAAATTTTATATATTAAATGAATTTTAAAGATTCAATGATTTTTTTTGTTTCAATGAATGTTTTAGTTTCAATTAATTTTATAGTTTCAGTGATTTTTTTAGTTTCAATGAACATTTCAGATTCAATGAATTTTTACATGTTTGCTTCATATTCCATTTTTTTCAAGTAAAATATCCTAATCGAGTTTTTGAATATCACAAGTTTCATTGTGATTATAAAACAAGGAATTTTATAGATACAATGAATTTTAAAGATTCAATGAATTTTTTCATATTCTATTTTTTTTCATGTGAAATATCCTAATAGAGTTTGTGAATATCACATGTTTTATTCTGTTTATAAAACAAGGAATTTTATAGATTAAATGAATTTTAAAAATTCAGTGGATTTTTATATGTTTGCTTCATTTTCTTTTTTTTCATATAAAATATCCTAATGGAGTTTGTGAATACCACAAGTTTCATTACGTTTATAAAAGAAGGAATTTTATAGATTAAATGAATTTTAAAGATTCAATGAATTTTTTAGTTTCAATATATTTTTACATGTTTACTCCTGTTCCATTTATTTTCATGTAAAATATCCTATACAAGTTTATGTACCTGCACTAAGAAACTAAGATAACTAAGAGAAACCTACATTTAAAAAACACTTACGCCGAGAAAAGTATTAGTATATTCGCGAGAATATCACAAGTTTCATTTCGTTTATAAAACAAGGAATTTTATAGATACATACAATGAATTTTAAAGATTCAATGAATTTTTTCATATTCCATTTTATTTCATGTGAAATATCCTAATAGAGTTTGTGAATATCACAAGTTTTATTCTGTTTATAAAACAAGGAATTTTGTAGATTAAATGAAATTTACAGATTCAATGAATTTTTCAGTTTCAATGAATTTTTACATGTTTGCTTTATTTTCATTTATTTTTCATGTAAAATATCCTGTACAAGAAACCTACATTTAAGAAAAACTTACGCCGAGAAAAGTATTAGTACATTCGCGAGAATATCACAAGTTTCATTGCGTTTAAATAACAAGGAATTTTACAGATTCAATGATTTTTTAGTTTCAATGATTTTTTAGTTTCAATGATTCTTTTTAGTTTCAATGATTCTTTTTAGTTTTTACATGCAGGAATGTTGAGATTATTTTTTTATGTAAAATACACTAACCGAGTTTGTGTACACCTATACTAAGAAAAGGTCACAATAAGAAACGCCAACACTAAGAGAAATTCACATTAAGAGAAATCTACATTGAGAGACATCTACATTAAGAAAAACCTACATTAAGAAAAACCTACATTAAGAAAAACTTACGTCGTGAAAAGTATTAGTGAATTCGCGAGAACATCACAAGTTTCATTACGTTTTCAAAACAAGGTATTTTACAGATTCAATGATTTCTTAGTTTCAATGAATATTTCAGTTTCAATGAAAATTTGCATGCTACGCCGAGAAAAGTATCGGCTGATTCGCGAGAATATCACAAATGGAAAAAAACGTTTTATAGAACTTGTTTATAATACAAGAAATTTGTGAAACAAAGAATTTACAAAACAAGGAATTTATTAAACAATTAATTTTGCAGTTTCAATGTATTTTTACATGTTTACTTCATGTTCCATTTATTTTTCATGAAAAATATCCTAATCTTTTTTGGGTACTTACTCTAAAAACCGGTTGCACTAAGAGAAACATACATTAAGAAAAACGTACACCGAAAAAAGTTTTAGTAAATTCCCGAGAATATCACGAGTTTCATTGCGCTCATAAAACAAGGAACTTTACAGATTCAATGCATTATTTAGTTTGAATGAATTTCTTAGTTTCAATGAATTTTCCAGTTGAAATAAATTTCAACATGTTTGCTTCATATTCCATTTATTTTGTATGTAAATTATCCTAGTGGAGTTTACGTGTCTACACTAAGAAAACAAGGAATTTTACAGATTCAATGAATTTTTCAGTTTCAATAATTTTTTTAATTTTAATAATTTATTAGTTTCAATAAATTTTTTAATTTCAATAATTTATTAGTTTCAATGAATTTTTTAGTGTCAATGAATTTTTAGTTTCAGTTAAATTTTTAGTGTCAATTAATTTTTAGTTTCAATGGACTTTTCAGTTTCATTGAATTTTTACGTGTTTGCTTCATATTAGAATAATTTTTCTAGTAAAATATCCTAATCAAGTTTGTGTACACAAAGAAAAACTTATACTAAGAAACACATACGTTAAGAGAAATCTATAGATACATTAAGAAAAACCTACGCCCAGAAAAGTATTAGTGAATATCACAAGTTTGATTGCGTATATAAAACCAGGAATTTTACAATTTCTCTGTATTTTTACAACTTTTCTTCATGTTCTATTTTTTCCATATGCAATATTCCAATAGAGTTATTGCATACACAGTTATTGTTTCTACACATAAATTATTAATAGAAAATCCACACTAAGAAATACTTATACCGATGAAAGTATTAATAATAATAAAAATAAAAGTATTCGCGAGAGCATCACACGTTTCATTCCCTCTATAAATTTTACAGTTTCAATATATTTTTACATGTTATCTTCACGTCGTACTTTTTGCATGTGCAATATTCTAATAGAGTTATTGTATCTACACTAAGAAACATGAATTATTCATCGAAAATTTACAGTAAGAAAAACCTAACTATGGAATACTTACACCGAGAAAAGTATTAATTAATTCGCGAGAATATCACAAGATTCATTGCGTCTATAAAACAACGATTTTACAGTTTCTAAGAATTTCTACATGTTTTCTTCACGTTCTATTTTTTGCATGTGCAATATTATAATAGAGTGTTTGTATCTGTATAGTTATTGTATGTATATAGTTATAGTATCTATACAGTTATTGTATGTATACAGTTATTCTAGCTACACTATTAATTTATTCGCGAGAATATCACAAGTTTCTTTGCGTCTATAAAACCAGGAATTTTACCGTTTCAATATATTTTTACATGTTTTCTTCGCGATTTATTTTTTGCATGTGCAATATTTTAATATAGTTATGGTATCTATTAAGTTATTGTATCTATACAGTTATTGTATGTATACAGTTATTCTAACTACACTATTAATTTATTCGCGAGAATATCACATATGTTTCTTTGCGTCTATAAAACCAGGAATTTTACAGTTTCAATATATTTTTACATATTTTCTTCGCGTTTTATTTTTTGCATCTGCAATATTTTAATATAGTTAGGGTATCTATTAAGTTATTGTATCTATACAGTTATTGTATCTATACAGTTAATGTACCTAAACAGTTATTGTATCTATACAGTTATTGTACGTATACAGTTATTCTAGGTACACTATTAATTTATTCGCGAGAATATCACAAGTTTCTTTGCGTCTCTAAAACCAGGAATTTTACAGTTTCAATATATTTTTAAATGTTTTCTTCACGTTCTATTTTTTGCATGTGAAGAATTATAATACAGTTATTGTATCTACACATTTATTACTTGTGCAATATTCTAATAGACTTATTGTATCTACACTAAGAAAAATTAATTATTAATAGAAAATTTACACTAAGAAAAACGTAACAATGAAATGCTTACATCGAGAAGAGTAATATGTAATTAATTCACGAGAATACAACAAGATTCATTGCGTCTATAAAACAAGGATTTTACAGTTTCAATGAATTTTTACATGTTTTCTTCACGTTCTATTGTTCTCATGTGCAACATCTAATAGAGTTATTATAGCTACATTAAGAAATTAATTATTAATAGAACATTAACACTAAGAAACACCTAAATATGAAATGCTTATACCGAGAAAAGTGTAAGAAAATGTACACTAATAAAAACCTAACAATCAAATGCTTACACCGAGAAAAGTATTAATTAATTCGCGAGAAAACCACAAGATTCACTGCGTCTATAAAACAAGAATTTTACAGTTTCTATAAATTTTTACATGTTTTCTTCACGTTTTGTTGTTCTAATGTGCAATATCTAATAGAGATATTGTATCTACACTAAGAAACATTAATTATTAATAGAAAATTTACACTAAGAAAAATTAATTTTTAATAAGAAATTTACACTAAGGAGAACGTAACTATGAAATGCGTACACCGAGAATAGTAATATGTAAGTAATTTTACAGTTTCTATGCATTTTTACAGTTTCTATGAATGTTTACATTGTTTTCTTCACGTTCTCTTGTTCTAATGTGCAATATCTAATACTGTTATTGTATCTGCACTAAGAAACATTAATTATCAACATAAAATTGACACCAATAAAAACCTAACTTGCTTACATCGAGAAAAGTATTAATTAATTCGAGAGAATATCATAAGATTTATTGCTTACAAGGCCTTTACAGTTTCTATGAATTTTTACATGTTTTTTTTCATGTTCTATTCTTCCAATATCTAATATACTTATTACATCTACACTAAGAAAAATTAATTATTAATAGAAAATTTACACTAAGAAAAATTAATTTTTAATAGAGAATTTACACTAAGAAAAACGTAAATATGAAATGCTTTCACCGAGAAGACTAATATGTAATTAATTCATGAGAATATAATAACATTCGTTGCGTCTATAAAACAAGAATGTTACAGTTTCTATGAATTTTTACATGCTTTCTTCACGTTATATTGTTCTCATGAACAATATCTAATATTGTATCAACACTAAGAAACATTAATTATTAATAGAAAATTAACACTAAGAAAAATTAATTATTAATAATAATATAATATTAATAAACCTAACTATGAAATGCTTACACCGAGAAGAGTAATATGTAATTAATTCACGAGAATACAACAAGATTCATTGCGTCTATAAAACAAGGATTTTACAGTTTCTATGAATTTTTACATGTTTTCTTCACATTCTATTGTTCTAATGTGCAATATCTAAGAAAGTTGTTGTTTCTACACTAAAAACATTGATTATTAATAGAAAATTTACACTAAGAAAAACCTAACTATGAAATGCTGACAACGAAAAGAGTATTAATTAATTCGCGAGAATATCACAAAATTCACTGCGTCTATAAAACAAGGATTTTACAGTTTCTATGAATTTTTACAGTTTCTATGAATTTTTACGTGTTTTCTTCATTTTCTATTGTTCTAATATCTAATAGAGTTATTGTATCTACACTAAGAAAAAATAATTATTAATAGGAAATATACACTAAGAAAAACCTAACTATGAAATTCTCACGCTGAGAAGAGTAATAATTAATTCACGAGAATACAACAAGATTTTACAGTTTCTATGAATTTTTGCTGTTTCTGTGAATTTTTACAGTTTCTATGAATATTTAAGAGTTTTCTTTATTTTCTACTGTTCTAATATCTAATAGAGTTATTGTATCTACACTAAGAAAAAATAATTATTAATAGGAAATATACACTAAGAAAAAAGAAATGCTCACGCTGAGAAGAGTAATAATTAATTCACGAGAATACTACAAGATTTTACAGTTTCTATGAATTTTTACGTGTTTTCTTTATTTTCTATTGTTCTAATATCTAATAGAGATATTGTACCTACACTAAGAAAAATTAATTATTAATAGGAAATATACACTAAGAAAAACCTAACTATGAAATGCTCACGCTGAGAAGAATAATAATTAATTCACGAGAATACAACAAGATTTTACAGTTTCTATGAATTTTTATGTGTTTTCTGCATTTTCTATTGTTCTAATATCTAATAGAGGTATTGTATCTACACTAAGAAAAAATAATTATTAATAGGAAATATACACTAAGAAAAACCTAACTATGAAATGCTCACGCTGAGAAGAGTAATAATTAATTCACGAGAATACAACAAGATTTTACAGTTCCTATGAACTTTTGCTGTTTCTATGAATTTTTACAGTTTCTATGAATATTTAAGTGTTTTCTTCATTTTCTATTGTTCTAATATCTAATAGAGTTATTGTATCTACACTAAGAAAAATTAATTATTAATAGGAAATATACACTAAGAAAAACCTAACTATGAAATGCTCACGCTGAGAAGAGTAATAATTAATTCGCGAGAATACAACAAAATGAATTATATATCACAAGTTTCTTTGCGTTTATAAAACAAAGAATTTTACAAATTCAACGAATTTTTATTATATCCTCAATGTATTTTTACATTAAACGTTGATTTACCACACTCAAACTTCATAGAATTGTATGTATTTGATTACTTTCCTCCGTGTACATACAAGGAGGTGTGGGAGTTAATTTAGACGAGTAAATACACAATGATCATTCTGGCGAGGACCCCCTTGGAGATGGCAACATTTCAGTGTTTGTACTCTTAAGTCAAATGGGTTCAACAACCGATAATTTACATATTTTCTTAATGAGCTCGAGGCAACTATTGATTAGATATACACTTAGCTGATGCGTCTTGCGAGTCACTAATCCAGATGTTTGTAACAGGAGCTGTTTAAGTAAAGACCGAATTGCTCACGAGTGAATATGGAACTAATGACTTTATTCTAATTTATTATTTTTTTTCTTTAATTATTATTTTTTTCTTTAATTATTATTTTTTTCTTTAATTATTATTTTTTGTTTAATTATTATTTTTTGTTTAATTATTATTTTTTGTTTAATTATTAGCGTTATTGTCTCATTTGGAAAGTATAGAAAAAAATTGAAAATTTCAAATTAGCGAGTTAAGAAGTCAACGCAGACGTTGCAGAAGTTTCCTGAATGTTAAGCCAATTATTCCAACTTTTACTTTAATTTTTTCTACATGTGTAAGAATTAGCAATTGCTAATTGGTAGCGCTGCCTCGCTCGGTAAACTTCGCATCTTGATTTATGCTTTAATTATTTCTTTTATGTAACGGCAGGAAGTGGGCATTTATAGTATGAATTTTATACCATTATTAATTCGTTTTCAAACAGAATTCGTTTACAATCAGAATTAGTTTTCAAACAGAATTCGTTTTCAAACTAAGAATTCGTTCTCAGACTTGGAATTCGTTTAGAAAAAAAATGAAATTATTGAATAAAAAATTTTATTTCAAATGTAACCTTGTGATGGCGTTATCGCAGATATGGGGTATTTATTATAAAGGAACATAATAGGTTATCTTTTGAGATAATTCTGTTTTATTTTAGGATGTCTGAATGCACAGCAAATAAGTTATTTACTTTTAGCTTTAACTAATCTTGGGAATAGTCGATGATTTGATGCATTTTGTCGCTTTTGGAGGCGATGGAGTCGTTGCTATCGACTCAAATCGTAATGGGCACTAAATGTGTTAATTGCCGGTCGACTGCTTTATTCCTGGTAGTCCGCAATTACTCCGCCTTGTAATTTTCAAACAATCAGCTTTACAGTAAAGTGCATTAAGAAGCAGGATAAAAACGATCGCTGGCTGACCAACTGACTTAGCTAGAGGTACTACTAGGCGATGAAAAAAGTAATGATTTGAAAATAATGAATGATTTGATAAAAGTAATGATTTGAAAAAATGTATGATTTGAAATAATTGGAAGCTTTGGAAAAAATTGAAAAAACCCTAAAGTTAATTTGGCCAAGACTGTACGTATTTTTTATTGGTATTGGTATTGAGGTAGGCTGCAGGTACCGTTGATTAAACCAGCGATTAATCCGAACTTATTAACGATGCAAATGTTTCCAATAGGTTTTTTGCGAATGTTTTTTTCTCACACGCTCACCACGTCGAATGATGAGGTTGTAGACCTTCCCCAGCCTGTTATTTTTCCATTTTTCATTAATAACGTGTAATAGTCGTCTGTGGGCATGTTGCGTATCAAACGGAGAAATCAGCATTGTTCCGCTAACGAGAGACAAAGGACACTAATTTGATATCCGCCAATCATGAGCAGGAGACATGCATGTTATTCGCTATGTTGCATCCTTTGAAAGAACAGAATTTACCATTTTAATTCTTGTGTTTAGTTTTGCTGTATTGGTCTTCTTTCAGGAGTCTTGGTTGAAGGTTTGGTTGGAGTTTTATTTGAGGTCTTAGCTGAGAACTTAGTTGAGATCTTAGTTGAGATCTTAGTTGAGATCTTGATTGAGAACTTAAGTTTAGATCTTAGTTGAAATCTTGGTCGAGGTCTTGGTATTGTTTCCCGTTTGCCCGCAAATTCGTAGAGTATAAATAGCTCGAAGAAGAAAGACCAACAAGAGCCGCCTACGATGTAAAGACTGCGAACTGCGAAACAGGTTATAATCGAGAGAGATACTGTTAGATGGAGTAGCCTAAGTATGTGTGTAATTAAAACTTTTTAACTGGTGAACCACATTCCGACTATTTCTGGCCACAAATAGGCCAGACGGCTATTGAAGAGGTTTTGGCCGATGGAAAATGTACTCTTTTGGTAATATAATCTTATCTGATAATAAAATATTTTCGTTGTTCCCATATTTATATGTACACATATTTATATGTTTATTCGTATACATTGACATCACTACAAGTTTATCACTTTAGCCGTTTTTCCTCTTGATAACCGGAAATACACAGTACCATCTATTCAAAGTCAATACTTCACAAAGACTCACCTAAGTTTCCAAATAGCAGGAAAAATAATATGTTCCTTCAACAATAAGATAGGTGCGTATTTGACTAGATGACGTAGGCAGATTAGATGACGTACCCAGATTAGATGACGTATGCAAATTAGATGACGTATGCCATTTGCACATCATCAAATTGAAATTCACGAAATAAAGTAAGGATAAGGTACAAATCGAAGACACAACTGATTAAAGAGTTTATTGTTATTGTTGTTGTTTACTCATATTTCGAGTCGTTGGTCGTCACTAAACTCACTTTATCGAGTCGATTATTACTAAAAGCACTATACACACACTCGAGGCGATGTTCGGCTCGTCGCGGGACCAACTGATAAAGATTTCCCTGTCGAAGGCTTAAAAATCGAGAGTTGTGCTATCAAAGTGCCAGGCTTAACGATATCAAAAACCGCAACAGAATAATGCGTTATTAGTCATTTCGAATCTAATTCGGATCGTGTGAGTAAGTAAGACCCAGAGACTTTTAAAACGAATAGATTTGGGTAACCACTACATGACATTATTAATATTATTATTATTAATATGTATTATTATTATTATTTTATTACCATAGAAGATTAAAAATAGATTGGTCCAAAATCAAATTTGTCCTTGTGTCAACGTTGATTGCGCCAGTAAGGAAGTCCGGCCCCCCAGAGCCCCCCAGTAATTAGCGTGTCGCGTTTGACGTTGTGAAAATAGAGATTATCCAATTGTCGCTTGCCAGCCATTCGCGAAAAACGAATAATGAAGTAAATTGGGTATCGATTGTTCGCAAAAAATTATTTGCACATGTTTGTTGCCAGCGCTCTGACAAATGATTTCCCATGACCGATTTTGTGTTCATTTGTTTCTTTTATTTTTGTTTTTTATTTCTAATTTTTTGTACCTATTTTGTTTTTTATTTCTTATTTTGGTAATTATTTTGTTTTTTATTTCCTATTTTTTTGTATTTTGTTTTTTATTTCTTATTTTTTGTACCTATTTTGTTTTTTATTTCTTAGTTTGGTACCTATTTTGTTTTTTATTTCCTAATTTTTGTATATTGTTTTTCATTTCTCTTTTTTTGTATTTTGTTTTTTATTTCTATCTTTTTTTAATTCTAATAATTAGACAGGACAAGGGCGTAAAATACAAAACTCTTCAAACCTTTACTGCCTTATAGCTCCAAGTTTAAAATAAAATAATACAATAAACTAAAGTGTTTGACACTTAAAAGAGAATAAGGTAAAACTAGCAGAAATTGTAGAATAAAAGCCTGAGTGTTTATCATAAAAGCCAGACAACCAATTTGCGAAATTGGATTGATATCAAGGCGTCTTCAATGCAAATTGCACTATGCACAAATAATCTCGATGAGTGTTGCATGCAAATGCGAAGAAAACTTCAGCTCGACTGAAATAGATTTCAAATAAATGTAATGAACAAATCGGGATACTTTTACAACGTTTAGCTACCACAAAAAAAATAGTTTTTAGCCAACCCTAACCACCCTCACTTTCTAGCAAAAACGTCCCACCCTAAATTTAGCATGCAAAGTACAGTTTAGTCCTTCCTTTAAGCAATGCCTCCTTAAGGGATGGCCAATTTACAGTGCATTCAGATTTGCCACCCCAATTGTGTATATTTTTGTAGCTTCACCCCAAATAAGTTAGATTCGGGGGAAGATATTCTCGTCCCCGTGCAATTCGAATTAAACGATCAATATTGCTTCGAAGGGGCACTGGCATTAAGAATAGGGTAGTCAAGAGAGTGGAGTATTTAAGAACCGAATTTAGGGTTGTTGATTTAGAATTACTCTACTGTTATGCGTTCGAGGGTTGCAGGGAACTTCGCCAAGCTGGAAAGTCAATAAAGTTCCAGTTTCACGACTTTATTTATTATTGAAGGACTTCCTTCAATAATAAACTTGATTTCCATTCAATTTTAATAATATTCAAGTAGGGGGACGTTCAGCTTGAGGAATATTCAACTCGAGGAATATTCAATTCGAGAAATATTCAAATCGAGGAATATTCAATTCGAGGAATATTCAACTCGAGGAATATTCAATTCGAGGAATATTCAATTCGAGGAATATCCAACTCGAGGAATATTCAACTCGAGGAATATTCAACTCGAGGAATATTCAACTCGAGGAATATTCATTTCCAGAAACATTCAACTCGAGAAATATTTAATTCGAGGATTATTCAACTGAAAACAAATCAAGAGGATAATACAAATGAGTAATTGGGAAAGCGCACAAAGGGAAATTTGCCTCATTTCCTCGGTTCCAAATGATTTTTAGAGGCAGGTAAACTCGGCCATCAGCCATTAACGAGACCACATCTGGAAGCGACACCATTATTAACGACTCTTATTAACGACTTTTATTAACGACTTTTATTAACGACTATTATTAACGACCGTTCAACCTCTTGCCTCTACCAGTTGTACGCACATTCGTTAAACACCGTTCCATTCGCATTTTGCTCTTTGAAAAGAGTCAGACAAGCAATTAACTCGCGGATAATCCGCTTGATTTAATCAGCTGAAGCCTATTATTCCCACCTTTCGCGTATTAATTGTAGGAGCTCAAAAATGGTTGCTTCATCTAACGATAATTTAATTAAAC
>JAWQRP010000278.1:0-32878 GCA_033557875.1 Quadriops clusia
GTGTGTGTGTGTGTGTGTGTGTGTGTGTGTGTGTGTGTGTGTGTGTGTGTGTGTGTGTGTGTGTGTGTGTGTGTGTGTGTTCGTGCGCGTGTGCGTGTGCGTGTCGGTGTGGGCGTGCGCGTGGGTGTGGGCGTGGGTGTGGGCGTGGGCGTGGACGTGGGCGTGGGCGTGGGCGGGGGCGGGGGCGGGGGCGGGTGCGGGGGCGGGGGCAAGGGCGTGTGCGCGTGCGAGTGCGTGTGCGTGTGTGTGTGTGCATCTTCAGGGGTAGGGGAGACATATTCCAACAAATAGCAAACTTCATCTAAGACTTCTTAGACATAACAGTCATTGTTTCTTGACATTTATATTAAACACAAGCTTTTTGCGTCTACAAAGTGTTATTGAGCAATCTTATGCCTCATCAACATAAAAATTTGGTAACTTTTTACTTTAAAGAAAATTATAAAATTAGGGTGGTATTATGGTCAGTGTATTTAAGCTTAAAAAGCTGTTTATATTCAAGCTTACAGAATTAATACGACATTTCCCGTTTAAATTCTTTAACCTTCAATTTAAAGAGCTTACATTTACTTACCACATTACCACCCTTTTTTCTTATACAAAAACTTATGCATCCTATCTCTTTTTTCTCATTGTACTACAAAATCATAAAAAATAGGTACCTTCTAATGCTGAAAAAATTCTAAAAATCTATATTCAACAAAAATTTAGGTATTCCAACTAAATTCATTCTTGACATAGAAATGTAACAACCTGCCCCGAACAATTGTCACTTTTAGCCCCGACGTCAAAACCTACCTTTCAAGGCTAAATATATAAAATAAAGTAAGACCCACGGTACAAATGTATAGTTATTAGAAAAAGAAAGCTTAAGAGAATAAATATACATTAACCCACAACTATGTATTAATTGCAATCAGGTTGTAGATCAATATTACTACAAAATTATAAAGTTACAAATTTGCAGTTTTAACAGCTGCGTGCTGGGTCTCCTCTTATAAATACTTTAGTGGCACTGGCACGCGGCGGGTAGTTATTCAATCTTGGATTGATAATTTTTCTATTTGTAGTCTTACTAATGCGTTCTTTGTCTAGCCACCATTGCCGCTGTAACAACCTGCCCCTGTCACAATCAGCCCCTGTCTCCCCTACATATGGATAAGTTATTACATCTAATGTCACAAGAAAATTACATTCTTACACAATGTTGAACATATTAAATTTTTTTTATCATTCTACAATTTAGTGCACTTAACGTAACTAACATACTCTAATTATAAATATAGTAAAGCATAAGGTACATTTGTTTAACAGCGGAATAATGAAGGCTACACACAACAAGTACGAATTGCAAACAAGAGTTGCACTCGGGCAGACAGTTATGTACCGAGTGCCTGAACCAGGGAACAGAAAAGTTAATGCATAATTATTGCGACTGAAGGTTGGAAGGCGGCAGAGTCATTTCGCGATCTCAACGAACTATTCAGTCAGGGAACAATCAGCAAAAGCCAAGTAGAAAGATGATTCAAGAGGTTCAAAACGAACGACACAAACCCTGCAGATAAAGAAGGAAGAGGACGACCATCGGATTTCGACGATCAGGCCCTTCTAGCGACCGTGAAAGAAGACGAAAACCTGACAACACGAATGCTAGCCCACGACTTCAATGGCAACCAATCCACGATCGTCCGTCGTCTCAAAAAGCTCGGAAAGGTGTGGAAATTGGCTCGAACTCTCCGACAACAACAAAGTCGAACGTCTCTCAAGTTTATAAATTTAATTTAATTGCCAAATTTATACTTTTACTAAAGATGGGTGCGTTCACTATATAAAACTGTTTATAAAAAATATCAGGTCGATTCACATTTAATTTATTTAAAATTTTCTATTAAATATTTATAAAAAGTCTTATAAAGAAACGCATTTCTTTAAGTGCACTAAAAATAAAACAAATAAAAAAGTTTTTAATGCACTACGACAAGCGAATCTATAAGTACAATTAGACAAATCTGAATTTTTAGGTAGTATATTTGGGACACATTGTAACTCCTGATGCAGTAAAGCCCAACCCGGACAAAATCAAGGCTATTCAAGATTATCCCTTGCCTAAAACTTATACTCAAATAAAAGGGTTTATTGACCTTTTAAGTTACTATAGAAACTTTATTCCAAATTTGGCTGAAATAGTAAAGTCTTTAACTATTTGCCTAAAAAAGAAAGGTGTCATCAATATTGTTTTGTTTAATGTATATTTCAAAATATATTCAATTATATTAAGAATGACAACTATTAATAATGTCGATGGATTGTAATTCTATTTTTCACTTTTTTTGTTCACTTGATCTGATTGATGTTACGTCGACTGTAGTGCAAAATTCAGACATTCTCCCTGGCCTTGAATTCCGAGGATTCAACAGGAAGATTGGCCACTCGATGCACACTGCGAGAGGTGATACCATTGGCAGTCTGGAGTGTCACGACTCTCACCAAGCCATCGTTTCAAGTATGAATAGCCGTCACCCTGGCCAGTTTCCAATTAGTAGGAGGAAGGTTTTCCTCTTTAAGGATGACCATATTGTCTATCTTAAGGGCTACGTTCCCATTTGATCGCCAATTACTTCTTTCTTGCAATGAAGATAAAAAATCCGATGTCGAAGATATCGGATCCTCTCGTACTTCTTCAGCCGGCACACCGGCATATCTGATGTCTTCCTTTCATTAATAGCAGTTAGTGGGCTCCCATTTAAAAAATTTCCCGGTGTGAGTGCAGTCAGATCAGTGGGATCATTTGAACTTGGATAAAACTTCGACTTGGATCAAAAAAGTATAAAATTGTTCAAAGGTTAAATTAAATCCTTTTATCATTTTTTTATCTGATTTTTCGTGGACTTAATAGAGGCCTCAAATAGACCTCCCATATGAGGGGAACGAGCGGGATTAAATTTCCAAGTTATGCGATTGTTCGTCAAAAAACGGAGAGTTGTCTCATCGTTACAGTTTCTAATCAAATGTTCATGAACTTCTCTTAATTCTCGTGCCGAACAAACAAAATTAGTACTGTTGTCCGAATGAATCTCTCTGACTAAACCGCGACGTCCAACAAATCGTCGCAAGCAATTTAAAAATGTTTCCGAACTAAGATCATTCGCTAATTCAATGTGTACGGCTTTTGTTACAAAACATGCGAATACGCATGTCTAGCATTTTACTAGTTGTCTATTACGTAGCTTGCCGTCCTTAACCAAATAAGGTCCTCCGAAGTCTACTCCCAAAATTTCGAAAGGTCTTACCGGTTTTACTCGATTTTCAGGTAAAGATCCCATGAGCTCACGACGTAGCACAGGAGTGACTCTAAAGCATTTTAAACACTTATTTAATACACCTCGCACCGCGCTGCGACCTGCGAGAGGCCAAAACCTTCCCCTCAAACTAGAGAGAACCGTGCCAGCTCCAGCGTGAAGTAATCTTTCATGTTCGTCATTGATGATCAATTTGGTCAGAGCGTGTCCCTTAGGTAGGATGATCTGATGTTTACTTTCGGAATCTAAAGCACTGTTGATCAATCTACCCCCCACACGTAACTGATTTTTCTCATCTAGGAAAGGAATAGTTCAAAGGGAGTAGTCCACTGTCTCTGCTCAAACTCGTTTTAGACGTTAAGGTGTTAATTTCGCTCTTATAGGTCTCGTTTTGCGCAACTCTAATCAAGAAATTCAAAGACACTCTCTGCATTCATCGGTAGTGATTGCACCATAAACACGATCGGAGTTATTATTGCGAGTGTTATGTAGAAATCGACGCATCCATGCGACCACGCGTTGTAATCTATTCAGTTTGGAATATTTATGGAATAAATCAAATGCAATATTTGAACCTTCGACGGCAATTAATGTGGTTCTTCTTTCACTTTCGACATGATCGTGATAATCATATTCAATGGGAATATTATATTCGAGTTCCCAACGATCCAGCCACTCTGGCTTGCTCCACCAATTCATTCGTTGAAGTTCACCCACCGTCGCACCTCGAGTTATTATGTCTGCGGGGTTGTGCTTACCCGGCACGTGGTGCCAATTATTAATGTCTGTTAGCTCTTGAATTGCGGACACCCTGTTAGCCACGAACACTTTCCATCTGGAAGGTTCTGCCTCGATCCAATGGAGTACAATCTCCGAGTCAGCCCAATAATGGAATTCATTCAATTTTAATCCAATATCATTTATCATGGTTGTCATCAATTTGGTCAATAGTAACGCTCCACACAGCTCTAGACGAGGCAGTCTCTGTCGCTTAAGTGGCGCTACCCGTGACTTGGCGCACACCTATGCCACTCTCGTTACGACTACGAAGGTAAACTGCACATCCGTAGGCCTTTTCCGATGCGTCGGAAAAACCATGCAGCTCTACATATGAAGTTCCGATAGATATCACCTGTCTAGGAATCTCAATTTCCTTCAATTTGATGAAATCCTTTTTCAATTCGCGCCAGGACTCTTCTACGGCAGTCGGAACCTCTTCATCTCAAGTCAATTTAGCAGACCATATCGATTGTATTAACATCTTGCTTCGAACCACCAGGGGTGATAACAAACCCAATGGATCGAAGATTCTCGAAACTTGAGACAATATTACTCGTTTTGTAACACATGACCCATCCTCTGGCAGTTCTACAGAAAATCCGAAGAAATCCGTTAAGGCATTCCAAATGATGTCTAAAGTTCTTGTTTCCTCTTCACTGCGAATAAGGTGATCCCCATCGCTATTCTTTACGTTGGCCAATAGTTCCCGGGAGTTGGAAGACCACTTTCGCAAATTAAAGCCAACGCTCTTTAGCATATCCGTTCTTTCATTTTTTAGTTGGCTTCCCTAACACTATTTGCCCCACTGATGAAATCATCCATGTAGAAGTCGTTAATGATCACAAGAGCCGCCGTTGGGTATTTCAATCTATTATCCAACGCCGTTTGTTTAAGACACCGTGTAGCTAGAAAGGACGCTGGTGCCGTTCCATAGGTCACGGTGAGTAGTTTGTACTCCTTTAACTCATCGGAAGGATCAAATCTCCAGATTATCCGTTGGAGGTCGGCATCTTCGTTCCTTATCCAAATCTGGCGATACATTTTTTCTATGTCCGCTACCATCGCGACAGTATATTTACGGAATCATATTAGCAAAGAAAAAAGATCAGACTGTATGCTTGGTCCGACCATTAAAACGTCATTTAAAGATTCGCCATTTGTTGTTTTGGTAGAGGCATTAAATACCACCCTTAATCGAGTGGTAGAACTGGACAATTTCATTACATGGTGGTGAGGAATATAATAAACTCGCTCTGGTGTATGATCCTCTTTTATCTCCGCCATGTGTCCCAGTTCGATATATTCTTTCATAAATCGATGATATGCTTCTTTGGCTTCGACATTGTTATCAAGTTTTTTCTCCATTTGTAGGAACTGATTTATGGCAGTAGTCCGACTTCTGCCCAACTCCGCGTCCACTTGCATTGGTAGATAAAGCTACTATAAATCTTCCGTCCGCGTCTCGTTCGTAGTTGTCGATGAAGTTGGCTTCACAATCTGCCTTTTCAGCGGTTAATTTAGTATCAGAGGAACATTCTTCCAAATTCCAGAATCTCTGTAATTGCGATTGAATCTTTATATCATTTCTAGAGAAGTTGCAAATTCTTCTCTGAGTTTCGTTGTCGACTTTGATTTTGCCGGTAGCAATCCATCCAAAGACTGAGTTTACTAGCGTTGGTTTGCCGGGACTAAGGTCTATCCTCCCCGACTTCAGCAAGCTATAAAATATCTCGGCGCCCAGCAGCATGTCCACGTCATCCGGGGTACCGAAAGTTGGATCTGCCAACTCCACATTCGTTGGTATACCTAAATCATTTGCTCTAACCTTATTCAACGGTAGTTTTTCCGTAATTTTGTCAATTACCAGGAACTGTAACTCTTTTCTGAATTTCAAATCACGAGAGCCAATGCTCAAAATTACTTTAGTTTTTACCACTGAGCAAGTATGTCCGATACCACGTATGGACATATTGACGTTTTCAGAATTTTACAATCCCAATTTATCAAAGAATCTTCTCGTGCACAAGTTTGAATCCGCCCCAACGTCCAATATCGCGCGAGCGCCCACATAATCGCCTTTACTTTATGTTGAACTTTCAACATAACCGTAGATACACGTGCTTGTCTCTGACTGTAGCATGTACAACAACCGCTGCACCAGTAATATCACCCTCAATTTCTTCGGTGTTCTTACCGTTTACCGTGGTTTCAGTTTTGCTCTTTATAAAATGCAATAACTTGTGATGCGGGTTTTGACATAACTCGCACTTCGCCGATGTGCAATCGCGCGCGTAATGATTGTATTTCAAACAATTCAAGCAAAGCCTTAATTCTTTTGCTCGTTTTATCCTACCCCAAATCTCTAATTTCAAGAAATCTCTGCACGAGCTCAACGAATGATTTCTTCTACACGCAAGACAAGCGTATGTCCTTGTACTAATATTCACGACTCCTTTCGTCAATTTATTAGTAAAACTCTTATTATTTTCCTTATTTAATGTGCCGATAGTTTCCAAAACCTTACAACGCTTGTTCAGGAAATCGATAAGATCCGTTAATTTCGGCAAACTATTTGACAATGAACTTTCCCATGCTTTGCGTAGCCCTGAATCTAGTTTACTTGTTATAAGAAAAATCAAGGGTGTGTCCCAATGTTGAACCGGTTGTTTTAGAGCCTCTAAAGCGCCCTTGTGTCTTCACAATTCGTCTAATAATCTTCTCAAAGAACCGTATGTCTCCTTCGCGACCGTCGGTAATTCAAAAATGACTTTCATATGCGAATTTATTATTTGCTTTTCATCCTCATAACGGTCCGTAAGTAAAGTCCACGCGACTACATAATTGCAAGCCGTGACTTCTAAACTAGAGATTATTTGCGTCGCATTCCCCTTTAAGCAAGATCGCAAATAATAAAACCGTTGAATATCAGTTAAACTCGAATTAGACGCAATCAGCGCTTCAAATATTTCTTTGAATCTATGCCATTGTTTATAATCGCCGTCAAAAGAGGGTAGCTCCAACGCCGCGAGCTTAACCTCACTTACAGTTGCTGTTGGGTTCGGTGATGTCACTGCGCTCAACACGGACGATGTTGTTTGATTTACCTGCTCTAAAATTGTTTTCGCCTGCCCTACCGCATTGTAAAACAAAGTTTCATAAATTTCTATTTCATCGGGATTATCTATGCCCTCTACTAACTCTATTTCGATATGCGTATTAGAAAAGAACTCGAACTGTTTTTCTACCCTTTCGAGTCTGATTGCTATGTCTATCTTTGATGTTTGATTGTCGCATTGTTGGTGAAAGTTAACGAATTTTTTTAAAGACGCCTTTAGTGTGCCGCGTCTTTTCTTTAGCCGGGCTAGTTGCAAGTCAACTTCCGTCATGCCTTTCAAGAGATACAAACAACGATACGAATTTCGATTCTAGATATAACGACCGTTCGGCCCGCTCGATTCTTTCAAAGGAGAAAGTTAAATTGAGTACCACCGAATGTGATTTGCACCTTTCGGTCCGCTTGAATCCTTCGAAGGGAAGGTCAAATTGAGTACCACCGAGTGTGATTTACAAATACGAATAATTATATTATTACTTGACCCAAGTGTAAGCATGGAAAGACAATTATAATAGACAAAGGATACTGACTTTGCCCACACCGTTATGTCCTGTTTCAATGCTTCCAGAACCCACTAGGTCTTCGTTTCGTTCATGAATTAGCAGTAAACAGCTTCTCGCAAACAGCTTATCGCTAATTTCAATCCAGGTCCATTGGACCAATGTTTTGTTTAACGTATATTTCAAAATATATTCAATTATATTAAGAATGACAACTACTAATAATGTCAATGGACTGTAATTCTATTTTTCCCTTTTTTTGTCCACTTGATCTGATTGATGTTACGTCGACTGTAGTGCAAAATTCAGACAAATATTAATGATCCCGAATATATTCAATGCTTCCAACTGTGTAAAAATTTACTCATTAACGAACCTATTCTACAATACCCCGATTTTTCTCAACCTTTTAATTTGACTACTGACGCCAGTAATTTCGCTGTTGGCGCAGTTTTAAGCCACGGTAAAATAGGTAAAGATCTGTCTGTTGCCTACGCAAGTCGTACCCTCAGTGACACCGAGAGCAACTACAATTAAAAAGGAACTGTTAGTCGTAATATGGGCTACAAAGACCTTCCGTCCGTATTTATATGGCCGAAAATTTACTGTAATAACAGACCACAAACCACTAATTTGGTTACATTCCTTAAAGGAACCAAACTCGAAACTCTTAAGGTGGAAATTAAAACTATCTGAATATTCATACGACATAGTATATAAAACGGGCAACGCCAATAAAATTGCCGACGCATTGTCGAGAATCCAGCTAAATGCAAATGAGAGTAAGGATATTTTTGAAATCAATAAAAATATTGACAATGAATCAATGTGTGTAGAATTTCAAGACGATAGATCAGATTTAAACGAAACTGATCACACAAATTATTTAGAAAACTCAACCACACAAGTGGAAATATCGGATAGTCCAGTAAAGTACGGAAAACCCAAATAATTGTCTCTGAAACAAAACTGGAACCTGCAAATCCTTTAGTAACTAAATTATTTCACGATAAACAGAGAATTTTTGCTCAATTTTCAAAGAATAATTTTGAAAAGAACGTAATAACTTTTATTAAAGAATTCATCCTTCCTAAAAACTTGCGCCACACTTCATTCAAACTTTAATAATTCACAAATAAAAATGGTTAAATGTATGCAAAAATTAATAGATGTCAAGGAAGAAGAGGAAATTAAACATATAATTGAAAATTGTCATTGTGGTAAAACAAACCATAGAGATATTGATGAAACCGAAAACAAGTATTACTGGCCTAATCTAAAGAAATCAATACAAACTTTTATTAGTGAATGCAACATATGCCAATTAGCAAAATACGACAGAACACCACTAAATCTCAAACTAAACAAAACTCCTACAGCAATTAGAACTTTCCTAATCGTTCATGTTGACACAATATCATTCGATAGGACAAGATTCCTAACGATTGTGGATTCATTCACTAAATATGCTCAAGCATACCGATTAAATTCATCGCAAGGAATAGAAATTGACAATAATTTAATAAAATATTTTTCTCACCATTGTGTTCCAGAGCAAATCATTTCGGACAACGATTTTGAATTAAAAAATTCCGTTGTACAAGAACTATTAGAACTGCACAAAGTAAACATTCATTTTATCAGCTCTCAGCACCTCGAGTCAAACGGAATCGCTGAAAGATTCTATTCTACCCTTGTGGAACATATCAAATTATTCAACAAGCAAGACTTATATAAAAATGAGCCAATTGATGTAAAAATTAACAATGCGATTCTTGCTTACAACAATACTATACACTCAAGCACAAACTTTACACCCTCACAATTAATTACAGGACATTTTGAAAATAATTCTGTTTTCAATATAGAATATAGAAAAGCAACTCGTAAATAACTATATTTGTAATCATAAAGAAAAATGGAAACTGGTATATCATCAATTAAATCAAAAATTACAAACTACTAAAGAAAAAGTTATTGATAAGGGCAATAAAACGAAGGAATCACTCCCACAAATACCAGAAACAGTATTTGTAAAAAATAAACAAAAACAGGCAAAGACAAAAAATAAATACAAAAGTGAAATAATACAGCAAGCCAACGCTGATTTGAAAACTCCTAAAATCGTGAAGCAACACCCTAACACGGCAGGCAAAATTCAGTTGTCAAATATTAAACGTCCTAAAAAACGTAGATTTCATTTCAGTAATCAATCAAGTACGTCAAAACAATAAGCATTTAAATGGTTGTAATTATGTCTTTAAGATACGTGTGACGTTAAAAAAAATTAAATATATATGATGTTAAGATTGGGACTTGTTAATTTATTAATTGAGTAATTCTAGCTGCCGTCGGCAAGCTCGTCGTGAGGTCAGGGTTTTTAACAATAAAATAAAGGGGCGCCACACACTTTAAATTTAGCTATCTGAATTACCAAAGATGTAATAGGAAAGTGTGAACCTAAGTAATATTTAAATAACAAGTGCAGTTATAATATTAAATAATATATTCAGATAAGGAATCAGACTATAAGCATATGTTACAAATTTCGTCCTTAACATGAGGCAAATTACAGTTAATAAATCATTATATCACAGTACAAATTAATTTACATAGAATAAACCATATCATATATAGATATATCAAAGAACATTGCACAAATTGCTATCCAATAGCCTTAATTAATCGATACTTAATAAGATGAATTTAGTTAATTTGACTTAAAAGGTACCAAGAGTCTTCTTAACTATAACCACTAATTACTTTTAACATAAAATTCTCTTACAAATTTACATTATCCAAATTTTACTTAATCGCTGATTTATCTACTCATGTTTTTAATACCTCATCAACGTCGATCTTATGATCTGAAAGAATGGTGGCCATCCGTTCTCCAGGGACAGCGAGAAAAAGGAATCCTGACCGAGTATCCAGGTTATAATGCAGGCATCCAGGAAGATTGGACCCTCAATGTAGTATGACCAAAATCGACCCTCGAGAAGCGATCTAATTGGTTCGTACGGAGAAGCTTAAGATGGAAGAAAATCGGCAGCCACGATACACATCAAAATCCGCCGAAGCGATCCAGCTCTCGTCAAAGGAAACCACTTTTTCTACGGACGACAAACTGATGATTAACTCCTATCTATGATTAATCCCAAACTCAACGTTGGTTTTACGAAATCTAAACCCAGATTCGTAAGTCGAAGATAAACGGAGAAGATATCGTGGGCTACTACTTCAATTTTAACTACAATACTTATAAGGTAATCACGGTTCGAAAATGCTACTATCTTTCCCCACCACCGGTAGTACTACACTGATCAAATTCCGCATAATAGAAAAAATTAACGCTACATACGTTTATAGAATTGTTAGTTAAAAATGCAATGCAAGCACATTTGCAAGTTTATCTACACTGGAGAGCACAGGCGATATTTTGCAAACCATCATTTAACACTTCTGTCTTCTTTCAGGCTCTATGCAATAGTATGTGCAGCACAAATCATAAACCTCAAATTAAATGAAAATAATTAGGAAAATCAAATCAAACTCCAATATTATTTTAATAACGATATCGTGGAAAAATTTAACAATTCAATTAAAACATTCAACATAATGAAAATCTATTACAATCAAAAATTACAATGTTGAATAACATAATAAAAAATAAATCCGAGTTTGATGATATTCTATCTAAAAAGGATTTGTATAATCAATTGATAATACTATATAATGCTATTTTAAATATTCTCCAAGTTGTTGAAAATTCAGTAACATTTTGTTCATTAGGGTCACTTCATCCAAGTATAATCAGCAAAACAGAATTATTAAAACATTTAACTAAGATTTCACAGTTTTATAAAGGTGAACTAGCTTTTGAAGTAAATATGGCAAATATTGGTTATTTCATAAATACTATTAAATGTCACTTTGTGGTTGCAAAGGTACAAGTTACATATTTTCTTTCATTGCCCATTAATTTTAGAGAACATTACAATTTATATCATCTCCTTCCAATTCCTATAAAAAAAGAGAGTCGAAATACATTTCTGTTCTGCCAACCTTTTCCTATTTATTTTTTAAATCAGAGAATAATGACGAAATAAAACATCTAAATGCAATTTCTTCACAAAACAAAATCTTTCAATGCTCAATGTCGCAAGTCACACATCAAAGCGTCACATGTGTGGGAAACATCATGACTAAAGGTGACACGACGTCGCGCATTCACATGGAACTGCATATAGAAGAAAACTACATGGAATTTATCCTGGTTATGAACCATTTTCTAGCAGTAACATTCAACATCCATGGAAAATAACGATACAATGCTCCAAAACAACCAGTACCATTAGCACCATTGGAACTTACTTGCTTTCCAACGAAAATAGTTGTTGTGTATTCTATAAATCAAATAAATTCATGGGGATGATAGATCTTGGACCATTATGACTAGATGGGTAGAATGTTCTTGGGCAATGGGTCCTTTGGTACAATAAAAGACGATTACTTGGCCAGATTAAATTGTTTAATTTTCCCTACGGTCTAGTAGCGTTTCGCGGCAACCATGGTCCGCTTCTTCAGGGGATGATGGATAAAGTGCTTATATTAAAGTAACAAAAACATTCTGCAAAGGAATGCAAGAATCAGTCAGGTAAAAGTTAGGTTAAGATCTAACTACGACTTACATTTCTGTAGATAAAAATATGATAACAAAATACTTAAATTAAGAGTAATGGCCCCAAAGGAGGGGGGCTTAAGATGTGACTACATGTTGGCACTAATATTAACACTAGTTTAGGACGTAAACGGAAAGCTAAATTCAATCAGCAGCCACGCCGCATAATTAGAGAGAGAATCCACACACATTACACCAACAAGCCTCCTAATAATTATTCTTCCTCTAATAACCCTCCTCCTTCAAATTTGTTCCCAAGCCCTATGTGAGACATCTGTCAGAACGTATCAACAACATACTCAAGCCCTACGACATCACCATAGCCCATCAAAATAAAAATTCAAATAAAATCAAATTATTCTCCAACTTAAAAATTCCCACACCTACTGTCAATAAAACCCACATTGTTTATAAAATCGACTGTCAGATGTCTTACATAGGACAATCCAGCCGCCATCTCCTAGACCGCATCAAGGAGCACCAAAGGAGCCTCACTCACCAATATGGAAACACTGCTATAAAAAAACACGCGTTAGATCTTTAGCACTCATTTGACTTCCAGAATCCTAGTACACTATGTACTGACAAAAACGATAAATCCCGCAATATCCTCGAAATGATCCACATTCATAAAAACTTAAATCGTGTAGTAAATCACAGACGTGACATCGAAGGACTTAACCATATATACCACTTCCTTTTCCGCCACTCCTCCTACCGTTATCACTCCCTACCATGCCTGCGACATCTTCTGTCACTTCCTTTTACCGCTGCCTTGACGTCTTGCTGTTCGCCACACTGCTGATTGAATTTAGCTTTCCGTTTACGTCCTAAGCTAGTGTTAATATTAGTGCCAACATGTCGTTACATCTTAATCCTCCCTTTGGGGCCATTACTCTTAATTTAAATATTTTGTTATCATATTTTTATCTACAGAAATGTAAGTCGTAGTTAGATCTTAACCTCACTTTTACCTGACTGATTCTTGCATTCCTTTGCAGAATGTTTTGTTAGTTTAATATAAGCACTTTATCCATCATCCCCTGAAGAAGTGACCATGGTTGCCGCGAAACGCTCTTACAGCGTAGGGAAAATTAAAGAATTTAATCTGGCCAAGTAATCGTCTTTTATTGTACCAAAGGACCCATTGCCCAAGAACATTCTACTCATCTAAAATAAACTTAGTTGCAACCAAAGACACACGGACAACCCTTACTCATCGAAAGTTCCGAAGTTAACGTGCATAACTTTAACGTGCCAAAATTAAACATTAAACTTAAACCAGTGAAACTAACAGACATTTCTACACCAGTATTGACCAATGAAAGTGCTCTATTATCAACCGCTTTTATAATTCCAAGTGCGTGGACAATTCTTTTGTATTGTTCACTGACAATACTGATTATTTGGATGGTCGGAAAGAGGATGCTTTCCTCCAACCCTAACCATCAGGAAGACCATAGGAGACAACCACCTAATCTTCCAGGGGACGCTTCCTACTGAGAGGGGAGGAGTTATAGGCCATTCCCCCTGAGTCGACAGTAGAGTATCCGGTGATATTAAGATATCATTGCCGACTCAGCGTCTGGTCCCGACCAGCAACACAACTATTTTATTGTGTTAATAATTAGATTTAGTCCGTAGATAACTCCTAGATAGACTGTAGCTATAGGGAATAAAACTATAAAACAATTTAAAGTTTTATCTTTTTCTAACTTATATATATATATATATATATATATATATATATATATATATATATATATAACCTGACCTAACTAATCCTATATCAGGTCAGGTCAGATCAGGTGTGGTTAGGTTAGGTCAGGTCAAGTCAGGTTAGGTTAAGTTAAGTTAGGTCAGGTCAGGTTAGGTCAAATTAGGTCAGGTCAGGTTTGGTTAGGTCAGGTCAAATCAGGTTAGGTCATGTTAGGTTAGATTTGATCAGACAAGGTCAGCTCAGGTCAAATTTGGTTAGGTCAGGTCAAGTCAGGTTAGGTTAAGTTAGGTCAGGTCAGGTCAGGTTAGGTTAACTTACATTAGGTCTGGATAGATTAGATCAGAATAGGTCAGGTTATAAGATAAATAAGAGATGTTAACTGCATATAAGCTTCGTTAGAAGAACGAGATAAGTCCGCTTTCACTAATTAATGCAAGGATTCACTGCACATTAAAGTAAATTAGCATTTATAATATAAAATATACTATAGATATGTATTATCTTTTACATTTACCTTCAGATATAATATAATAATCGAAAAATCAGTTTATAAATAACATTTGAAAATAAATACGAAGCGTAGCTGATGCATTTGATCTGCACACGCTGTGCAGAGTTCATCCATTGTGAGTGTTAAATGTCATTTTATAGGCTCAGAGAATATTTAATTTTTAGTGTTTGTGCTACAAATCATCAAAAGATACTAATAAATAATTACTTTTGGTGTCCATTCATACACATTTGTGACGATTTTATCCCGAGTAGCCCCCTAAAAATGTGAAATTTCGACCGTGAAGTTACGTTATGTTCGCACTTTAAAATGCCGTTTTATTAAAAATTTACGATCCGTCCAGGAAATTTTTCACTAAAATTACTTATTTAAGGCCTAATCTATCGATTTCAAGCAAAATTTTTCATAGATTCAATTTCCCGCGGAGTGTACAGGAGCCCAAATCGCAAACAATTAAGTTACCACTAGTCAATTTCGATAGATAATCGCTTTTGAAGAGACGATCGTAGCTGCAAGTATGTTTGTTGTCGCCATTAAATGAAGTGCACGGATAAATTGCGCGGCGTAATACGTCAAATGAGCATGGGTGGGTTCCGAAGTTCCCCTATGCGAGTTTTACATTACAATCTACCAATTCATGTTAAAATCCGTACCTTTCTTACACATTGAACAGAAAATGTTCACTTTTGTATCATTACTTCTGGGGCACATAAAGCATCGCGAACGGTTCCTCGCAATTCTTGGTTCATCCGTGGCTGGTACAACTTCTTCACTACTTTCGGAAGTGTTTTCGAGATACCTGGACATCAGCTCTAGAGTGACTGAAGGTTGTGTGCTTCTAATAGATGGGTCGTCGAGCCATCTCCTTATCAAAGGTTCAATAAGCATTTTAGCAATCTCTTATATAAATATTCGCCTTCCATGTTTATCATTTCGATGCCATTCTGGGTGAATATGTTTCCATAATATATATGCATTTACACCTGCTAAATCTATCATGTTCATGAAGAGGACCATGGGTCACCTGCGTGTCATTTTCTGGCATGTGTACTCGCCTGCCATACGATGTAGGGTATCTACTCCTGCCGTTGAGTTATTAAAATGTCATATAATGTCAGGAGTTTTCTTCTTTGCATCCTCGTTGATTTCACCACAATAGTGGTCTGTAGAGAGCAACACTACACATCTAGTCACATGTATGACGTGAGAAACTAATGTCACTTCAGGTTGGTAACCGAAAATGGAAGAGTACAATTGTCGACTTCTTGAAGGGAGCAATTCCGGGGTACACAGGTTTTGTTTTTTCTTAGAGTCCTACAAAGCGTTAACTTTCTGCCAATTAGTTCTTCGGCCAAATCCAGCGACGTAAAAAAATTATCTGTAGTAATTCCGTATCCCTCCTGCAATATGTCCACTAAATCTAGGACCACTCTTTTCCCCTGATTTTTTTCCGGCTTTCCATCTATTTTCCCTTGATAGAATTGGAAATTTTTACAGTAAGCGGTATCACTGTCAGTCAGTACCCAGATCTTTATACCATATTTCGCAGGTTTGGATTTCACCGTATACTAGAAAAGGGACATATCCTTTGAAAGGAACTAATCTTTCATCTACACTGAGATGAGTACCGGGGTTCTAGTACTTCTGGCAATATGAGGTAAATAGATCAGTAATCTCTCGAATCGGTGCTAACGTCCATTTGTACTCTTTCAATACGCGTAAACATGTCATCGAATCTAAGATAACAGGATATGGTCGAAAATTGAGTTCTTGACATTGTTGATGCATAGATTGGTCTTTGAAAAAGATAATCGGTACACCAGAGCATAGAAACAGGTTCTCGATTGCTTTTTGTGGCTTCGGAGCTGATGAGTAAGCCAATAAAGGCATATATTTCGGTTTCATCTACATTGACCCCCATTCTTTCATCTCCTTCTATGTTCTTCTTGTAATTTTCAGTTTCCCAAGCACCTCTCTGGTTTGTGTATATGACAATAATATCCACAATAGTAGGAGAAATGAATAACTTGAAAAAAGACAACATATTACCTTGTCTGTCAACATCTGACGACACTCCCGGGGGAACTCGAACAATGTTGGAAGATCTTTGACGTCTGCGAACGAATGGAGTTTTGAGCCAATAGGTGTTATCTTTTGAGAAAAACATATATCCAAAGTCTCCCACAATTTCTTCTTCATCTACATCTTCTTGAACTTCATCATTTTCTTCATCAGCTATTTCTACAACACCGTCAGCTTCAGAACACTCTTCAGTTTCGTGAACGTGATCAAAGTCATTATATACTGTAGTTGCCAGCTCCACCGGGGAAAAGAAAATTCTAACAATTTTTTCACTGTTTTTGTTGGGGACATTATGTATGGTTTACAGGCGTAGAGATGAAATCTCAAGTAGGGGAGATACTAATGCTTATAGTACTCGGAGCACCCGTGAGATGTGCCTCCCGAGGCCCTAGTTGTCTTTGTGCAGGGATTTAGTATTTCATATGCCCTTAGTTTATTATAATAAATCGCCAACTATCGGCGATTTTAGATATCAACTAAAGCAACATTTTATGCAGCGTAATTATTACGGTTTCGAGGCGAACCTTTCGGACACCTTTTAGGTTTTGACTATTTATCCTCCAGTCCTACGAGATTTTAAAATTTGAGTTGTCTTATATTTTATATTTTGTATTTGATTTTTATTTTTCTTAGATTTATGGTTATGTGAAATTTATTACTTGTTTATACAAAAACCATCTATTGATGGACAAATAAAACTTACTTACTTACTTACAGATATTTGGAAAGCGGGAAATTTTTGTTTACAACTTGTGCAGATTCATTAGTTTTCGGAATATTAAACGCCGTTTTCCCCCGACTCGATACAATATTGAGGTTTGTTTAGGTTTACAAGATTCAACGCGTGCATAAAACATAAAAAGACGGAGTAAAACCGACTCATTTTATCAGTTACTGTTGTTATAATCAATATTAACCTTCATAAAAGTAAATGTGAGTCAATTCCGGGTCCGGCACGCAGGAAATTCGATCCGGAAGCATTATATTTAAAATATAAAATCTGGAATTATTACAAATACACAGTTTGTAAAAAAGTAAACTCGGGGTAGATTTATGCAGCCGACTGTTGTAAATTTTGATTCATTTTGCGATTTATCTGTGAAACCAACACAAAGTACGGTTACGGACGAAACTAGGACTGATTCAGCAGGTAAACAATTTTTAGCGATATTTTACACTGACACCCGAATAAATTCGTCAAGAGTTGGTGCCATGTACACACACTTCTCATCGGTTGGGGCGATTTAGAGCCTACGATGGCCCTCGAAAAAAGGCCAAACCCCAAAGAAATATTCGTGATTAAGTGCGATTTCATACAAATAAAACAATAATTGCACATAAAACAGTAATTATACGTAAAATAATAAAAGGTCCATAGAGAGCATTCGAGTAATAATAATAAAATAATCATACGAAAATACTGTTTTAGAGACTTTAAAATGCCCCACCTATCGGTGAATGGAAATTGGCCGTGGGATTGTGCGTGGAGCATAGCCATGCTATTGGTCCTCCTAGAGAGTTTTATTGGGCACGCGCGTCACGCACATACAAGCATGTTAATTTCGGCGTTTTCTTTTTTTATAACATTGCTAAAGTTATGTAAAAATTCAGTCAACAGACAATAACTGAAGACTTGATGGTTAAAAATTCATTATCTGCGCTTTAGTTTTGACGCGCCATGCTAAGAAAATTCTAAACTAACTATTGTTTCAGATTTCATTCAATATTGATCAATGCCATGCAAAAAACGATCGAAACCCCTCGAATTAGGGTAATTTGGACCAGGATTAAAAACATTTTTTCCAGCGGTATTTCATAACCTAATTGATCCAAATTCCACGTGAGGTAGTTCACACGTTTTATTATGAATTTTGATAAAAAATCCGGGTGTCGGAACAAATAATTTGAAATCAACCCTACATTTGAATTTTCCCGCGCGTTCCCGTCAACCCTAATGCTTTCGGGTTTTCTGTCCAGTTCAGTACAGATCCCGGTTCGGTTCATTGCCCGGGTTTTAATATGTCCAAATAAACTAGTTTTCGGCTTATTAGCAACTGAATCAAACAAAAAAAATAACGGAAAGTACCGTAGGCTACTTACACTGCCGCCAAACGGACTTTAACTTCGACAGGACGCTTCGAACGCGTCAAGATGGTGTCATATTGATCAGGATGGAGCGCAGGAGGTCCACGGCCATGCCGTGCAATGTGGGATGCACGTGGTTCAGCCAGAGAATAGGAGAAGTGGTCCCGGGACGCAGACTCACTAGCGGTCGAATCAAACAACTATGCGCAATGAAAACAAAAAACTTTCTTGAATGACAACAAGATGATAAAGCTGACGCCCAAATACGTAAATTTCATGACGACTTTCGCCAATGTACATAAGAATAAAATAGTCTTCTTAAATCCTACTTCCTTATTCCGGAAATATCCGGGACACCTTTTAAACATTTATTTGCGATCAAAAGCGCGCGTTTCGTGCGCGCTGAAACTCGTATATCCCAAGATCACCCAATTATTCCTTTAACCATTAGTAAATTACTAAAATGGAACCATAAAAATTTGTGGAAGGATTGAATTTAAAAAATCCTAAGCCATCCCCGTCAGAGCAACAGTAGTGAGAGAAAGGTTTTCAACCCCAGCAGTAGGTCGCTGCCATGGCGACCGCAGCGCGGGGGAAAGCAAGGCGTTACACCGAGTAAAAATTTATATGGAGAATGAGGAGAACTAGTTCCCTATTTTAAATATATGTCACTAAAGCGAAGTATCACCTTATACCTCGTTGGAAAATCATTCTACTTTTATACCTTTGAATTGCCCCATCAACTGGCCTCGATTAATAACGTCATGAAATTGCCTCGTTAAATAACAATCATATCGTTTAATAATTTCTTGGAATTTCCCGGCAAGTGACTATGATCCTTTTAATTACCGGCAACGCAATGACACAAATTTAAATCTTTTATGGTATGAAAAATTTTACATTGAAATAGGTATCACTAAAGAGAAGTACCACGCTATACCTCGTTAGAAAATTATTATTATCTTTAAATCGCTGAGTCAAATGATCATGATCTACATTAGTAACTTAATGAAATTGTCCTTTCAAATGACATAGATCCCCATTAATAACGTCATGAAAATGCTCCATCAAATAACAGTGCTCTCCATTAATAACTTTTTGAAATTTCTCGGTAATTACCAATTTGTAGCGCAATGACAATTTTACACTCCTATTATTATTTCTGAAAAAAATTAAAAATGTATGCAATTAACTGTTATAAAGCAACGTTTCGTGAAATAAAAAGGAGAAAGAATATGAAATTATAAAACACAAAAACAAAAGTACGCCCAAACGAACATCAGAACCGTGCAATAACACTAAACGTGTAGTCGTGTTGTTAGTAGAAGCAGCAGCCGAAGTAACTCAAGGCAAATTTACTACTATCAAGGTTAATTTAGTAGAATAAAACAGCGTTTTGTTAAATAAAAATAAGCTTGGAGTGTAAAGTTACAACACAAACATGTGTTTAAGTATTTCATTTAATTCCGGCCGTCGTCATGGCCATTTGTCCTGATTAGTGGCTTTAAGTGAAATCTTTAATTTCTGCGTTTTTATTCCTAAAACAATTATATTTCTCTATGCCCCCCACAAAGCCATTTCCAACAGAACGCTTTGCATCTGGAATCAGTAAATCCCCTATCAAGGCAATGGAAGGTCCGTCGTAAACCTCGTTCGATTAATATGGATTCGTGATAAAACTAGTAAAACTAACGACAAAATGTCTGAGTCTGAGATGCTTCACGAATGCGAACATCACGAATCTTCTCGAGCGTGCGCATTATAATTTAAAGCTCATTTCTCCAACCTGAACAAAATACTCGAGTGGTAGTCTCCTTGAGAATCGAGGTCATTCAATCTAACAACTACTCGTTCGATTTCTCCACAGGGAATGTAGGTGCTTTTACATTCGAAAGAACTAACCGAGAACTGGGAAGGGTAAAAATTACATAAAACATTGAAAACCTTACTCTAAATTACCGTAACTTCACGAGCACTGCGGACCAATCCATAATCTCTTTACTTTGCACAGAACTCTTCCTCCTCTCAATGTTATTTGTCTAATCAAAGACCCCCTTTATGTAAAGGAAATCTGCTAGATAATTTCCTCAAGCACGGAGCAACCGGAACGACAACTACCTAAGACGATTACGCTCGAAACGGTTGACCACAATATTTAGAGTTCCAACGTCCGCCGGCATGATTAGTGTTTTAAAATTTGAAATGAACATAAAAGTACAAGCTCCCTGGGGAATACACGTTGTAAATTATTTCGAAATGAGTCCCACGTTCAATCTGTAATCCGACTTTTCATCTACACTTGGTGAACAGTGTACTGAACTAATTATAATTTTTCAAGCGGCAATTTTTTGGATAATCCACCCTGACCTGCTTTTATTTTTTAAACAGATTTATAGCCTGACACGTAATATATTTTTCACACTAGTGGTGAGAGCCGCTTCTTTACCACGTTCGCATTAAAATACTTCTTTTTCTATTTTTCGTTCTTTTAACAACTTTCTGTCATCTCTCACTCTTCTGTTTCTCGTTCTTCTAACTTTTGTTCTTCTAACTTTTTTTCTTTTAACTTTCATTCTTCTAACTTTCGTTCTTCAATCTTTCATTCCTTTTTCACTCTTTATTATTCAGCATTTCGTTCTTCTATCATCTTTTGCTCTTTTCCTATATTTTGTTCTTCAATTACATTTCGTTCTTCTAATATATGGCGGTGTTCTCTCAAGTCATCTCGCAGATTCGGCCGACTCTCAGAAATGAACATGTCGTGCAAATATATTTCATTAGTATTGTAAATAATTTCCCCTTATTTTATATTCTACTATACCAACGATTGAATTAAGTCGACTAGACTAATATGACATTACATTTCTAGTACCTCGCTTGGCGCACTATACGTTCTTACACTCTCTCGTCAGAAATCAACATGTTAAACTTGTTTCCTATTATCTTTGCGGAAGTAAGGCATTAAAAATCGATATTCTCCGAAGTTTGTCAAGCAAGCAAACATGTGACATTAATGCGAAGTATCATTCCATATCCCGTTAGAAAAGTATTACACTTTCAATCTTTAAATCACCCCGACAAATGGTAATGATCCCCGTTCATAATTTCATGAAACTGTCCGGCGAAATGATTATGATCGCCAATAAGAACCTCATAAAACCTTCAACATTACTTCTTTGTATTATTTTTATTTCATATATAGTTTATAATTAGTTACTGTACACAAGAATATAGTCAAACAAACATCCGAACTATGCAGTAAAAGTAGTAACATTAGTAACTATATAAGTTGTGTGTGTGCATCTTGAACCTTCTTAATAAACTCAATGGTTTTCTTTTCTTGGGACTTCGGTTCTTAATTAAAATAATAGAATTGCTGCTTTATGTTAACATCGTTTTATTTTATTTTCCTCTACGTACGTTTCGCCTAATTATGACTTCTTCAGGAGGAATACATCTCCCTATTCTCCCTTTCCAAGTTCTTTTAATTTATATTTTAACTTTGTAAAAGGGAGATGTATTCCTCCCGAAGAAGCCATAATTAGGCGAAACGTACGTAGAGGAAAATAAACTAAAACGATGTTAACATAAAGCTGCAATTCTATTATTTTAATTAAGAACCAAAGTCCCAAGAAAAGAAAACCATTGAGTTTAGTAACTATATAGTAATATTAGCAACTTTGTAAAAAAATTGAACATGATGAAGTTCCTCCTAAATCCTACTAAGTTGCACTTTGAACACTAGAAGATTTGTTTTTCCGGCATGCTCTTTATTTCCCACTTGGGAAGTTAATAGGTTCGCATTTGCTCCACACCTTCCGCCCCGACTGTAAAAAAATAAAAAATGGGAGCTATTTGGAGATGTTCTTTTGGACCGGGGGCTCGCTCTTAAAGCGAAGTACTTAATATTTAATATCCTTGATGTAGTGCTTAGCATTACGCTGAAAAATGTTATTTTATTTGAAGTTTTCTGTTTTCAAACAACGTGTAGAGTCAACTACCACGCTAAATGAATGGGATCGCCTAAAAATTCGACTAATCTCCAACACTTAAAATGCATTTTTAATATGGAAAGTGGCATACTAAGGAAATTTCGGAATTTCTGCCTCGCCAACCGTAAAACCAGCAGGGACAGGAAATTAATTTTTCACTCTTCAATGTATAACCGAGGAGAGCATAAAGCGATGATAATAAAGATAGTAAATTTTAAAACGGTTTGTTTGGGTGTCATGAAATAAAATAGTTCAAACATCAAAGCCTCTGCTGGATTTATTACTGAATGTTTTAATGTGTAATATCTTGCGTATTATACTTATACAAGTATAACTCGATTGTTCCCCTTTATCTCCTTAAGTTCTCCTAAATTTTTAATTGCTATTATTAAATTTTCTATTTATACTTTTTTTCCATATTTAATAATGAAGTCGGAACGTATGTATAATAATGGGACCGATATTAAATAATCATTTTTTAAATGATTACTTAAGTTTAAAACAATGTTATTGAAATTTAATTTAATATTATTTAAATTTTTTTCGTATCAACTTAAGAATGAAGTTACGTTTCTCATTCTCTTAATTTTTGTGGATTTGTTATGTACATACACTTCTTAAGTCTATATGTCCCACCAAATTGTAACCTATTAATTGCTTTTATGCTTATTTTATCCTATTATTCTAAGTAAACTTGGAATTAATTTTACGTTTTGAATAAATTATAAATAAATTATGAACTCGCATTCGTTTATGGAAAAAGTTCTGGCGAAGTTGGTGATCCAATTTCGCGATATTAGAGTTAAGTGTGCGAGCGGATCGTAAAATACATTAATGAAACACTATTTTAATTCAATACGTCCTCTTCTTGTGGAATGGTCCTAACTTTTTTAGCATCGGAATATATGGTATTTAATTTGCGAGACAAAAATTCTCACTCTGAAAAAGTTAGACTATATTTTTGGGGTGGAATTGAGTCGATTCCTCGGGGAACAAGTTCTGCTCCCCAAAATAATAGCTTTCTTAAACATCGGTGAATTGTTCAAATATTTTTAGAAAAATCAAGGACGACGAGATAGAACGATAATTTTAATTAGGTGGTATCACGAGATCCAACGGAGACACATCATGCTATCTAATTGCTTCGTCACAATGTCAGAGTTGAAAGGAATTTCGGGATAAGCAGACTTCAAAGTTTTTTCAACAAACACCCCCTAGTATAAACAATCTAATAAACGATCCGGGAGACTTGCGATAATTAATTTTCCATTTCCCCCTCCCCATTAACGCATACGAAAACTCTCAATTTTCCGGCTGCATCCGCCAATTTTATTTTTAATTCGAGACCGAAAAATTAGTCTATTTCCATATTGTACGAAGGGTTTAAATAGACCAAGTTGCCCGTTTAATACCTTATATTGCATATTGTTTGAATCTGTGTTTCAGAACAAAATCACTATTCAATTATAGGTAAAGTTAGAGCCATTCCCAGTCTGCATTTGTTAGAGCGTTCACGACCAGAGCTTAACTAGAAGTAGATGTTTCTCTACATTGGGCCATTCTAAGAAATCACACTCCAAGTTTTGACACACAAACAACCCTTGCACCTAACTACACCAGCTTTCCCTGCCTGGCGCCGCAGCAGAACCTCATCTACTCCAATGTCTCCTTCCCTATTTGCTCTTTCGTTTTGTGCGTCAGGTGCATTCCACTTTGTGTAGTTTTATAGATATTTTCACCAGAAACTAATGTTACTGTACGTTGCTTATCATGGAAACCTCGTGAATATTATTTTATTTAAACTGAAAACATCCTTGTCCTGCTGAATTTGCTCTACTGCACAAAAAAATAGGGTAGTTGAGTGTGTCAAAAGTTCCACAATTTAAACATACTGCATGAAAGTATACTTCATTTATAACCGAACAGAACAAAAAACACATGAAATTAAACGTTAATAAAGCATTTATTGCAAAATAAATATTAAGCGCGAAATTTAAGAAAAGTAAAATGAAATCTACAGCGCACGCGCAACTTTTAAACATAAGATGGTGTATAGCGCTTAGAATGGGTGTGATAAATGCATAAGATATGATGACGTGTCCATCCTAAGCTCGCGTGGTCCATTTGATCTGAACTATAGACGCTACCAACTGCGCGCCAAAAATCTCACTAACAGGACATACAAAAAACACACGCCACAATCATCTTTTTATTTTTGCACTGTTGTTCACTACAAAATTCGCGCATGCGCTCTAATTGCACTTATTCAGATCTTGAATTATTTTATATTTTTCTATTAATTATTTTAACAAATTTAGAGTAACAGTATTTAATTTTTTTTAGTGACACACATCTTCTCTCGTAGTTAACTTTCCATTAAAAAAATTTAAAAAAATCACTCAACTACCCTATTCGACCTGACGTTTTTACTTTGTAAGTCTGCGAAAATTAAGTTACAAGTTAATTGACTGATTTACTGAAACGTTACGTTGATACGGTCTTTCAACCGCCATGTGGCCTTTGATCACGAGCTAAAAGAAAAACCGAATATTTTTCTATACATCAACCTCTGCAAGATTTCCAATGTTGTTCCGTGTGTTGCTGCTCTTTCCCAACATAACAATCAAAAATTTTCTAAAATGCACCAGTAATAATTAATGGTTTAATATTTCTGTTTATGATTTATGCAGACTCCGGGTCTCCACAAAAAAGGCTTACATCGATAACGTTTTAATGACAACATCGTTTGGTAAAAAAAGAGATAAGGCTATGGAGCGATGAAACTAAAATCAATATTGACTTCAGAGGGAAATTCCAATACAGAAATTAGGGCCACTTACAAAAACACTATTAGGGGATATATCAATCATCTACGTGGAAGTTGTTTGATTTTCAAGAAAGTTTAGGGGCTTTTAATGCATATTAAATTTCACGGCTTGTTAAACCCCCAGACGTTAAAATATTTCTTATATTTATTCCCTGAATGGTGTCCTTGCTCCGCGAGCTTGACAAAAGGTACGCCATTTTTAAAGTACTTTATACTTGATTTTTCAGCATTACACGTTTTTGCCTCACACTCTCTATCGCATTGTACGGCGAGATTTATGTGCCCTTTTACCTTTGCCTAAAGAAGATGAATGTTGACACTATTATGAAATGACTCGTCCTGCCTAACGTCGTGTTAGTATCTTCATCCCACGTTCAAGACTTATTTCATCGATAAAAATTACTTGCTATTTGAAGGTAGACCTAACCCTAATCTTTTTCCGAAAAGCTTCTGACCTCCATCATGAATTCCGCGTCTATTGCCTCTTTCCCGGTTTCTTTTATTTATTTCTTCTCCATTTATAAATATAATAGTTAAATAGCAGTTAAGTAAATACAATAACTTCAAATTCTACGAACTGGGATCATGAGCTTTGGTTTATAAGTTGTCCGTACAAACTTCTACAATTCAGAGGAAATATCACGTTTGTTTTGTCCTAGAAGCGCGATTTTATTCTTTTCAGGAGCGAGCGGAAAAAATGCAAATGGAATCGTGCCAAACATAGAAAGGATATATGTAGAATGTCAGCTAACTGACGCATTTGTAATATTTGCTATACACTAAAAGAGCGGTTCGCAGGAGAATGAAGCATTACTGGGGGAATTACCCAATAATTTTCAAATTGGCCCAGTCAAAATTCAGCAAGGAAATTTAGCAAGCGCAATGATTCAATTGCAAATACGAAGGCTGTTTGCCAAAAATTCGTGTCTTTGAAGGAAATATGGTTTTGAAACTGGACCTGAGCGTGATACTAAGTCGTATACCGAGCCGGAAAGCGATATTTGGCCTAATAATGATAAACGGTTTGATCGTTGCTTCCTACTACTTCACCACTAATGTTTCAATTTTGTTCGCTATACATACAACTAAGAGGCAATTAAGATTATTTTTTCAGATTTTGTCGTGGTCCGTTGGTTACTTAGGCGAACAAGGAAAATGACAACAAGTTAAGTTATTTGAATGTTGAGAGAAATGTAACCATCTTGTAGCGATTTATTTAAATTTACCCGCTACCTACTTTGCCGGCCGCGACAACTCGGGGTTCACGAAAATACGGAATGCGCACGCAAGTCAGTACGTGGCACAGAGGGGTCGCGAGCGGTAAAACGCGGTCGTAATTATTTTCGAGTATACGCGCGAAGAAGAAATGCTATAATAGACACAATATTATATAATCTTGTCTCTAGTCATTTTTTTTTACTATTTTGTAGTAGGTGTATTAATTTATTTGTCACTTTTGATAGAGGTGAAGTTTTACCTCTGTTGTAGTTTCGCTATTCTCTCACTCTTTTCTTTGAATTCACAAACCATATGTATTTTCTGATAAATTCACTTCCTCTTTTTCAATATAAATTAAAGGTGGTTATTCCTTGTTATCAATTAATTATATTCCGGATTCGATTTCTTCATTTAAGACAAATTTGTTTCCCTGGAGTTTTTTTTTCAATTTTGTAACCGGTAATAAATTAAATAATAAATATTGTCAACATTAGGAAATTTCAAACTTCATAATCTTAATATGTAATTACTCATGAAGAAGTTAATATAATTTGTAATGAAACATTGAGGAAAATATAAATAAATAATTTTAAAGACCTGATACCCAATAATTCATATATTAAATAATTAAACATAAAAGGTCAAAAAATCAATAACTGCATACAATAGGCAGTATATCTTTACTTTGTAGTAAATCCACACCCAAGGATGTATGAACTTGATTCAATTTAGAAAATAACATCCGGTATACAATAATGGATTGTATACCTGTTTGTCGTAGTGGTGTAAATGGTTATCTTAGGTCCGGTTGCATAAAAGAGAATTAATATGTAACCCTGTTTTAAACTAAATAATTTTTTTTATAATTTGATAAGTATTCCCGGATTATTTATTTTAAAATGAAGATACTTATTCACTCTTTTTGCCAACTTAGCGCCCCGCTTGCTTTAAAATGAGGGTAATTTAAAAAGCGCAAAAAGGCGCACGATTTTTTCTCGATTCTTATTATTTAATACCTACAGTATCTGCCGATCTAAAAATCTTAAGTGGGACTGGCTGGGAACATTATTAAAAGTCTACGTTTTTGAGGTAACTTCTACGTACATTCGAAATTAATAAAAAGCCAGGTTGGAAAATGACCTAGGCAATAAAACTTAATAAATAAAATATAAACAATGAAAATACATACCTGAAGGAATATTTTCCATCTTAGAGAAATGTATTATAACTTTTTCTTTCTACAATAATCTACACTTTACCAAGAACACTTCTTGCACTTTGCTAAAAAGGAGCACCTTTCAACTAAAGTAGAAGAAATACTGACCGTTCTAAACGCTTTCCCTTCGGATCACCCATCCTTCCAAGTTTTAGGAACTACCTGGAATAGGTTTGAGTGGGGAAAAAAGATATTTATGTGCGTGGGGCACGAAGCAGAGAGCTAGTTCGCAAAAGCGATCGTCTAGAATTAAAAAACGAAGATTTGGTTTTTTTTTTAACCTTCGACTACCTAAGGAGGATACACCGTTATATTCATGGTATTTTCTGCTAAATCTACTCGTTCGTCCGATCGAGCCTAATCTATCACCGCCAGATCATCGTCGTCGGCGATAATAATTATTGCCGGGAACCGACTCCTGTCCGCCATTGCCGGCGAAAGTAGAAACAGCCAGGAATCGTCAGCGACCTCCATCCGTCCTCATCATCGTCAAGGGAAGGAATATCATCCAGACGATATCACCGCCGGCTCTTCATCCCAATCACCACAGATTAGAAGGATCATTTAAGACCGTGTGTGCAAAACCATAAAGGTAGGGTGAGTAAACGAGTAGCACAGTTCATAAGATTATATCCTATTGTGTTAGGTCTAAGGTTCGCCAATCTAAGTAAATGAATCTGTATGGTACTCATCCTCTTTAACCGTACAGAGGTCGCGTTCGAATTTATAACACGAGAGGTCGCGACGGACTGAAAATCTGGTTTTTTAACTAAAGTCTAACAAAATGCTGAATATATTAAAAATATTCGCTATTAGAGGTAAATATATCGCTTTATTTTATTTAATAACGGTCAAATTAATAACAATGTTAATAAATTAACAGAACAAATTCTTTAAACTAAATGCTACAAAATTCTTTAGAACAAAAATGAAAAATTATTCAATTTCTTGAAAATTTTTTAAACAATTATCACATATAAACTTCGCATGCTCTAAACATACGAAACCATGACATTTCACAAACGAATATCGGGTAGGTCGATATTTTTTAGAACTACAAAATCTACATATACCGCGGGTAAAGGCCGTGTTTTCTTCTACCGCTCTTTCTGTGTCCATTGTCCCAGAAATTGCAAATAAGCTTGCTCTTTTTCGTACCAAGACATTCTATATAATAAATGCAATAAGTAGAGACGTTTTGGTCGTATAATTTCTATTTTCCTCTTACCTTGTTTAAATATTAGTGTAGAAAAAAGCAAAACACAAGAGATCGCGTAGGACTGTCGCTCCGAAAACGTAAATAAAATCAGTTCAATCAACTCAATCGGCATACACTTTCGTACTGAGGTTATTCAACATGGTTTAAGAAGATGTTGGGCCACCTGCCTCAAAAACATGAGGAGTCACGAAGTTTATGTTAAAAATGTTTTGATGCGGACTGTGAGTCCGGGGGCTACCCCTGGAAGGTTAATCAAATTTCTACGGAAGTGTATCCCTTAACGTGTTTTAAAGTGTTGACGATTTCCTTTATTCATGATGTGGAGATTCCTAGATTTGTGCCGATTACATTCGAAGAAAACTGCGAAGTCGCGAGTGTTCATCTTTCATGGTCGTACCACCCTGTTGTTTTTATTTTGGGATAAACAATATATATTACTTATATATTAATATCGTTCTTTTTCTTATTCTCCGAACAATCCATTCGATTGTAAGGAAATCCACGTACTCAAATTAATGTAACTTTTATTAATTTCACTAAATTCGTTACAATCTATTTACATGTACCGGGTGTTCGGATTGAAACGGTAGTTTTTATGTAACAGTTCAAAACGAACACGTGGTAAATATATAAACTGAGTTTCTGTATCAAAAGCCTCGGAGGAATGCGACGGAGTTATTCAAGCGTAGCACCAGCGCACAGAAAAGGCGCAACAAAATATTTTAAAGACTGTCGCAAGTCAAAATTCGCTTGATAGGACGGGTGCATCATGCGAGCGGGCACACAATAAAGTTTTTTTGTGTCTAAAAGTCGAGGTGAGATCAAAATTGGGGAATGTTAAATTTTCGATTAGATATTGGTAGTCGAATATATCAATGAACGAAGTAATTCCCCGAGGTCATGCTTTAGAGGCGCTGTGACTGATGAGACCAAACGCAGTGAAAACTGAAATCTTTTTCGTATTAAGAGGAAATATTGAAATTGCATAAGGAAAGAAGTGGCAGGGGAGCACGTGATGCAGTTACGATCGAGTGAGGTGATAACCGAAGAGTTGGATGTTAGTCAGAAATGAAACAACAGGAGATTTTTATTTTTAAGTATTTATTTTCAGGAATATTTAAGTACCCCAGACGGAATTTCGATTGATTTGTCGACAGATTCCGGAAGTTCTCGCTGAACGAGGGGAAACTCGATAAATCAAAAGAACATCTCAACTGGCTTTTTTATGTTTAGCCACGAAGACTCGGACAAGGTTTGTTTTAAAGAATCCCGGCGCCGAATTCTAAATATACAAATAAACCCGGTATTCCCATTTTGTTTTAAATCCGGTCGGATCACTTCTCTGTTTTGTTCAAAGTCTCCAAAGAAAGTTTCGCTCATCGCGTCCTAATTATAGTAGAAAAAAAAGAGTTGTGCATCTAAAGGGAATGGCAAATATTTGCAACTTAATATGTATGATAGTTAATCCCTCGACTATTGTACCTTTTCGGAGGGAAATTAGTGTTTAGCAAACAGTACATAATAATAATAATAGATGTTTATTGACAACAACTAAAAATTACATTAATTATTTAACAACACAGCAATCGATATATAACCAAAAGGAAGGGCTGTACAGAAGATGCAGGGAGATACCTGCAGCCTCCGATTCTCAAGCCGCCCTGAAAACAAGAAAAAACAACACATGTATACATATGCACACACACACACACACACGCACACACACATGAAAAAACAGAAAGAAAACATCTCCACCCGATCAACGCACACGCTGCATTCCCGCGCAAGCCCCGCCCCTTAAAATATAATTATCATGAAAATGAGTGCAGTCTCGACTCTCTACGTAAACGAGCTAAGGTAAGGTCAAGAAAATATCTAGGAAAATAATTAAACAGGCTTGAGGCACAGTAAGTAAAAGATCTTTTAAAAATTTCCAATTTATGCATTGATACTGTAATAGTAAATCTGTGCCTCAAGTTTAATCTGTGTACATGAGTCCGGAACACTATTTTATTGAAAAGGTAGGGTGGTTTCTCAGTCTTAATGATTTTGCACAACATGTAGGCCGAGTGTATTACCCTGCGCCGAGCCATCCCAAACCAGTCCTCCCAAGCCAGGGTGTGGGAAATCCTATCATATTTTCTAATTCCAAAGATAAATCTTAAACATGCATTCTGCACTCTCTGAATGCGATCGGAATCCTCCCGATCTATACATGAATGATAAACTATATCACAATACTTGACTAAAGAAAGAATAAGAGATTCACAAAGTGTAATCCTCGCCCTTTGATTTAAAATTGATTTTATACAGAAATTTAAGAATTGTATATGACCTTTGAAGTAGCGATGATATATGCTTTTTTAATCTTAATTTGGTATCTAGGGCAACCCCCAACACCCTGGCCCCATCCACAACCGGAAGCCTACTGCCCAAGACTTTAATTCAAATCATATCATTAACTATGGGCTCCCGTAAGCCCCCGCCGCCAAACACCATGGCCGAGGACTTAGAAGAATTTATTGAGAGAGAGTGTCTCCGCGAGCACTCGACAAGTTCACACAATTCAGCATTAATAACCGACTGCGCGTCATCAATCTCTGCTGGAGGAAAGGAATAATACACTTGAGTGTCGCCCGCGTACATATGATAATTACACTTCTTAAAAATAGCATGAAAATTGCTGGTGTATATAGCATACAATAGTGGACCTAAAACGGATCCCTGTGGTACACCTGACATGATTTTTAATTCCTGTTAGTGAGAGTTATTAACAGTTACGATCTGCGAACGATTGAGAAGATATTGGTGAAAAAATTGTACAGCGGACGGGCTCAACCCAATATAAGACAAAATTGCAAAGAGAGTCAGATGATGCACAGTGTCGAAAGCCTTGGAAAAGTCGAGAAGTACAAGCAGAGTCACCTCGCCCCTGTCTATAGCACGAAAGATATCGTCAGTCACATCCAACAGGGCAGTCGAGCACCCAAAACCCCATCTAAAGACTGACTGCTTTTCAGGCAAAATGCGATAGGTGTCCAGGTGCAGACGTAGCCGGGCCGCCACGACCCTTTCCAAAATCTTTGAAACTGCAGGCAGCAGTTTCAAAAGGGTCTAAGATCCTGCACACACGATGGATACTTATTTTTTGCAATAGGTATCACTAAGGCTATTTTCCATTGGCTAGGAAAAAAAGAATTCTCTAAGCAGAAATTGATAATATGAAGTAAATAAGGTAGCAGAAAGGGACAGCATAATCTCAAAAGTTTAATGGAGATTCCGTCGGAACCAGTGGTCTCAGACTTAATATCCGAAATTAGGTTAACCAAGTCATGCTCTGTGATAAGCTTGAACACCAACGGATCATCTATCCGCGGAAGGACTTCGGACGCGTAAGACAACAATCCCCGGATCCCCACCGACGCCAACCTGGGACGATATAAAATAACGATTAAAGTCATCAGCAGACCCCACAATATCCGGAATCGCTACTCCATCCCTCCTAACAATTCCAAGAGATCTAAACGTTCGCCATAGCGTCCGCGGGTCCCCAGCAGAAAAACAACCGTCTAGGAAGGTTCGCTTTTCAGTTCTAACAGCCGTCTTAGTCATGTTTCGTAAACCTTTGTAATT
>JAWQRP010000279.1:0-32869 GCA_033557875.1 Quadriops clusia
ACTTTAAAAGCTCAAGATTAGCGTTGGTCTCAGGCAAGGCCATCATCAACCGTTACCTCATCAATGGGATACATACGGCCTAACGCAGAATGCGATTAGACTAAGTGGCAACATTTAATTGGGTCGGCACGAACGTAGCCCCACTGCAACGAGGCCCGCGACATCCCGAGATTAAGCGTTAAGGTAAACAAATGGACAACAAGGATAAAGGACCGATTGGACCCACGATGTGGCAAATCCCCGAGTTATAAACCGCTTTCTCGCTGAACCGAGCTCCATAGGTTAAGGATGACTTGGTCGACTTACCCTGGCAACACAGAAACTAGGATAAACGGTACTAAAGGCACTTGCCCTGGATCGCGCGGAAACCCTTTCTCGCTGGTCCGAGCTCCGGGAATCAGTCGACGCAGGCCAAATGTCCGCAACCATAATAAAAGGTAGAAGGTAACGCTCAAGCCCGAAATGAAACAGACCACGCGACAACAAAGCCACGGTCGTACCTCACCAAGAATAAAATATGAAATGAGCTGAAAAGAAATAATTGAATTGAAATTACAAATGAAATACTGTGAGGAAACTCCCATCATAACAAAACATTTGACTGTGAATTAATTTACCCTGAATTTGATTGAATTGAATGACCTGGGTGAGTAAGAATTAATTATTAGTTATTTGTGGCACTGCAGTTGCCCTTGTAATTATCGTGAAATGAGATACCCTTTTGACTGTTCTGAAATGGTGTCTACCTGGGTTTTATTACGGCAATTACTCTACTCTTTTCTATCGTGCACTTAATTTCTCTACCTTTGTTGTGATGTAATTAATTATGCATTGAATTGATTGTAGCAAAACTTTGTTTGTAATCGTTGATTGAATTAGTTGGGCCCAAACTTCGTTATTGCAAAAATGTGATTGATTCAATTGACTTATTAGTTGACTTATTATGTTTATGGGTCGACCCGAAGACATTTTGTGTGTGTGAATGTGTGTGTGTGAGAGAGAGACCAACGGAACTATCCCTCCCCCTCTATTGTCACCTCGGCTTTCATCGAAACAAACCAACCAAACAATGCGCCCCCGTGAAGACCAAACCAGCCACCATTCTCGAACTACTGAATTGAATGAAACTAATTAAAGAAGAAAACAAAGATTCTTATCCTGTGTTGTGTCACTCCTGTGGACGGCAACCAACGAATCCGGAAGTTCCTGAAGAATGGTGTTGGAGATATTCCCAAAGACACTGAACAATTGATCGCAATTGCTTGGCGAAGACGGCCAATGAATCACAGAATCCCAGAAGAATGGCGCTGAAGATATTCCCAAATGACACTGCACAATGGATCACAATTGCTTGGCGACGACGGCCAATGAATCACAAAATCCCAGAAGAATGGTGTTGAAGATATTCCCAAAGACACTGCACGATTTCTCACAATGAACCCACAAAACCCTTCACTTGAAACCGCAACTCGGACTCCGACCAACTAGCTACCCTAGCGGCCTCCGAAAACTTTCTTTTTTATCTTTTTGTGAACGACCGACCGTTTTCTCCACGCGACTTGACTTCTTCGGCCGCGCGCTGCGCGAAGATACGCCGAGAAGAAGCTTCGCGACCGCGCGCTCGTGGAGGGCCGGACCCTCTTCAAAGCGCCCACTTTGTGACCGTGCACCCCGACACGCCAGACACCCGACCGTTTTCGAGGAGTGCCCGGGACCGACTGACTATTTTTTTACCTGCCTAAGCCCGTTCGTCCACGCGACTTGACGGCCTGTGTCCAGCCTACAGCCCCTTGGCAGGCACTAGGACTTCGACTGCATTGCAGGCTCTAGGACTTCGACTCTTGTCTCTCTCGCTCCTTGCGAGACGCTCATACACTGACCTTTTCTCTTCTGCTTCTTCTTGGAATTCGAACCTTTGGAAGCACGCGTCTTGTTTGAACATCTGTTCTTCGGCGCTTTTGAATTGGGAAATATTTTCCAGATTTGGATGACATATGGCGCGATGACTGCTATGAAGTCAGAGAATTCATCTGCTGGTTTTTTTCTTATTAAATCTCAACCCCAATATTTAATCTGATAAGGGTCGTAGTTCTGTTAAAAAAAGCTGGCCGCTTTAATACCTTCACAATACTACCATCTTCATGCCAAACAGGTTATTGGTACTTTCCACCTTTCAAAATGAAAATAAGAGCATAATAACATAAATAAATAAATCTGAAAGTTCCTCTTGTTACTAAAACTTGCTAGTCCATGAAAATGAGTGACAGTTCAACTGCGTACTTCTAAGTATCACATTCAGCTTATAATGTAGGAAGAATTCGCCGTATGGGCCATTTACCACAATATGAATCAAGTGTAGTCAAGAAGGAGTTAATATGTATGATAAAATGTATACATACGTGAAAATGACAAAAATTAATAACTTCAATTTAAATTTTAACGAAGTTTAAAAACTAAACATAATACCGTTTGGTTTTTACCTTTTACTTTCTTTTATTTTTTCACTTTAATTTTAAACAATAATATCACATATGAGAAAATCCGTTACGAAAACTACTGTCTCTTTTGAATGACGAAAATACCTGTATATGTTTTGTTATATTTTTTCCACAGAAGTCGGACTTTACACCAGTTGCTAACTGAAATAGAAAACATCTATGACGAAATTGCACAATTGTCGGAGCTTCCGGAGAAAAAAATCAAATGACGGAAAATGTTATAATAATATACATATCACCATAAGAAATATCATGAGCTATTGTGAACAATGTTATTATCTGTAACTCTCCTTTAGAACTATTCAACTTATTGCTTGATGCAAAAGTTTTTCAACTGATGATTAATTATTGCAATTTATATGCGACCAAGAAAAACAGAAAAAAAGTAATATGAATGTCTCAGAACTATAATGGAAAAAGTTTGCGTTTGTTCGTTTCAAGAAACTGACACTTTTATGTTTGAATCTATCTTTAATATACTATCGTAGATATAAATATTTTTAAACCAATAAACAACCTGATGAACTGAGGACTTTAAAGAGCCATTGGCACACTCTTAATTTAATATCAGAAAAAAATGGAGATGGTTCACTGTACTTCTTCCAAACCACTCATACAAGAATCGGCTCACCGACACAGCAGTTAAATCAACTAAAAGAAAAATGCAGATATTAATTTGAGTGTTACCACAACGAGGATTGTACTGGAAAAATATGAACAGAAGCTGCAAAATTGCGAACTCTTATTTTAGCGCAGAATAAATAAAATTTTATAAACATATTCATTCACAAAACCACTATAAGAAGATGTATTATAAGCGGCATCCTTGTATAACCGTTATCCGTTATGGATATAAATTTGGAATTGGTCAAAAATATATGTATTAACCCTTATCAGGGAGCTATTTATCATTGGCGAAAAATAGACTCAATAGGCGTTTCCATCGTTCTATAAGTAAAGAAAAATTTCCATATCACATTTTTTATGACAAATAGTTTGGAAAATTTAAGGGACTGTAGGCACCGATAAGAGAAAATCGAATGATGAAGTACCCATATAAAAGTGGGAACAAAAAATGAAAGTCTTTCCATTGTAAAGGTCGCAGCCGATGTGCCACTTACGGTTGCAGAACGATAATATTATCACAGATAAATATTATTATTGTCAATACAATGTCGATTCATCTACGTTTAGTGAAGGTATCGAAATTTGACAAAAAATATCCGTGTTATATTTGATGAACCAAATTAAATTTCAGTGTATAATATCAATATGGAAGAAGTCGACAAATATGGTCAAAACTTTGGCCTAGATGGAATATCAATAAGAGGTATATAAAAGTGGTACAGGCCAATGTTTAATCGCCTTATTGATCTCGCTGAGCTTAATGCTTGACAATTGCAAAACCAGCAGAGTGGAAAATGTACAATGGATTAAGTCTTGTTTCATAGGCTTTCATCTTTGACAAATGCTGATGGATGTAGAATATGTTAGAAAAACGTAACAGCCAGAGATGTGAAGTAGCTTTGCATGTAAATACTATTTTGTTCTGTATCACACTTTGGAAAAAATACAAAATATTTTTTTCTGTTTCACTGAAGTATGTGTATTTGCTTTATGTACTTTAAAAAGGGAGGATTATTGTATATTATTGGTCAAAAGTGTAAAAAGTTACTAATTTTTCATTTAATAATTATAAAAAGCACGTATGTAAATGTTTATATGTTTTTTAAATTTCAGTCTCAGTCTGGTTTCATACATATCTTGGTAAATAGATATAGTGCAATCCATAAAAAAGTCCAGAAACTTTCTATTTTACCCCCCGACTGTAATTACCATAACAAATTCGATTTGAAGTTAACTAAACTGCCCTCCCAATAAGAAACACGGTATCTCCACTTATTAAATAAATTGATATAAGGCTTTCTTATTGCAAAGGCTATATAAAACAGCATATCTGCATTCATACTATATTTGGAGATTCAGTGCTTCTTATTGGGAGGGCAGTATACGTAAGAATAGTTTATTGTTGTAAACAAATAAACCCTTTTTTATTATTGTTTCAATTGATTTTTAAGTTGGTTAATGCGATATTTGTTACAGTTTAACTTAAATAAGTATTAAATATTGCACTAATAAATCTAATGGTCTCACCCAAACATCTTTTAAATAAAGCAAGCTCCTTGAAGTAAACAAACCATCTCCATTGTGTCCCATCAACAACTTATGCAACCCGTGAAACGTCCGTTTCTCCGCTTCAAATAAGCAACACTCTACCCCTAGAAGCTCTAGTACCTGCATTTGCCACCAGGTCAAGTTGGCAACAATAACACCAAGTTTCAATCAACTTTGTGTACAACTCAAAAAGATAAAACCGAACGGAAAAAGCTCTGAAACGACGCAACTATTACAAAGAGTGCCGACGTCAAAACAATTTTATTTATTTTTGCGTACTTACGTGACATTAAATTGCTATCTCAACTCATCTCTTCGCGAATCGAGTCTAGAAGTCAGGTTAGATTCACCACATTTCTGCTATGCTTATGTACGTTGATTCCAAACTTTTCCGCAAGAGGCAAGTGATCAAGCGCTGTATTACGTTTTGCATAAAATAATTCGTAATCTCGCCGTTGTTAAATGCCGTGCTTTTTACATCGCTGTGGAACATTTACCCTCCCAGTAGCCTTCAATGGAGAGTATTTTAAATGGTGAGCACAATCTTGCATAGGAAGCTTTGAGGAAAGTCTAGGGAACAAATTAATTTTCATTGTAGATGCAGACATAATCCATTTTGAGGCCATGGACACAGAACATGGTCCAACACCGAATCCTCCGGACCCACTAGAGGAATCCGAAACCTCAGCCCTGACCGTCGGTGAAAGTCCAGACCCTTTACCAACAATATCAGTCATGTCTATCCTGGAACACCACACTCCACAAGACATTTCAACAGAAATAATTAGCCTTAGTAAAAAAACAATTGATTCTGCATTTTCAGAAGGAAATGTCACAAATTCAGAACAAACGACAACTAGTGCTAAAACAAGTAGGGAGTTGAAACTACTGCTAGAGCTATCTAAAGAAGCCAATCTCAACACAAACATAAACCACAAAAGAAAGAGTCTCGAGGCCAAAGTGGACTACTCAGCCCTGCACAAAACAGGCAGTGCCGCTCCAACTCTAACCATGGCCGAAAGTCGGGAGCAAGCAAAGCGGTCGATGCGCTCGCAAAAACCCGAATACCTCGTTAGCCGGCATAAGCCCCTCACTAAGACGTCCACTTCTGACAATGATGCGATCCACAGCTCTTCGGACCTCGAAGACAAGCCAAAGGATAAGAATTTCAGGAAAACTACCAGCATTTTGACAGAAAATGCTATAGAGGGCGTTGCTGAGGAATCACTTAAAAAGATAAAAAGAACTCTAAAGGTTAATATAAAGATGGTTAAGGTAAAATTAACAAATTTGCATGTTCAAACTATTCGCGCTGTCTTGTTTATACAAACTCATAAAACTTGTTTAGTCATACGTCACTAGTCACTCACGTTCACACATTTGTATTAAAATATTGCAGGTTAATTTATGCTTGTATGAATAGAAATTATTAGAAATAATTTCATTTATTGTTAATTGAAACTCAAGTATGCAATAATTACACTTATTGAACATACGTTATTACAAATGTCATTTGCTTATATATCTGTAAAAATGCTTATAGGTTATATCAACTTATTATCTTCTATATATTTTTTTAATTTTATCACTTTTTTTTCTATCATTTTGAATACATATCAGAATCTTATTAGTGATATACATACATATAATAATCCCATTAATATTTACAGGGCTACTTTTGAGATAAAATTAACTTACAGTAAACTCCCTCTTATCCAGTGCTGCTTTAATCGCGCGTTGGTTTAACCATGGCTGCAATATTGGTGATTTCGAGCTCGCTCGCTCGCCGCCTTGCAGCTTCGGCGCTCGTTTTTTAATACACTTAACTGAAACGTTTAACATTCAATTGTACAGGGTGCGGCAGAAACAATGAACATATTTCAAGTTCAAAATAAATTAAACCATCGGCAACTTCTAAAATTATTATCACATTTCCTAAAAATATGGTTCTTGGAATTTAGTAAACTACCATAACTGTTTCAATACAGCAACTTTTAAGTGAGTACCACCACTTTCAGCTCAGCGTTGCGTTCTGCAGCGAAAACCTACTTTTTTTAGTGCCTTTAATTGAATTTGCTAATTTCTATTCAGATGCATTCGTTTAGTTGCTCCAAGTTTACTGGTCTTTGAACAATAAACTTTCTCCTTCAGATATACGCCACAGAAAATAATCAGGCACCATGGGGTCTGGGGTACGAAGTGGCCAACGGCACTCTCACAATTTTTTCGATGTCCGTATCAAATAGGGGTGATATGTCTTTCACATTGCCTTGTTCATACCATTGTTTCATCCACCAAGAGCGAAATAAGAAGGATCATAACCATGATTTTGTTGTTGTCGAAATGGTTGCTGAGATGCTGATGTTATTGAACGAGTTCGAATATTTCATTCCACTGTACAAATTTACTGCCCGACGATTTCGGCATAATCAGCGCGACTCGCCACGAGATATGATTATCTTTAACTCTAACCTGGCATTTGTAATACCAGCTATAAGGGGTCATCTATTAAATACGTAAGGGTTTAGGGGGGAGTCGCCATAACCTTACGAAGCTTTGCGTGGGGGTCTTATAAAGCCTTACGTGGGTGGACGGGGGAGTCCTGAATGGGCATATCTGTCCTTGCTTAATTAATGGATGACCCCTAAGACAAATTAAAAAAAATCCAAATCAATGAAATTGATAATAATAAAAAATTTCCAAGTTATTAGAACGAAAAATAAAAATATTATCTTATCATTACGTTGTATAATATTGATTGTCAATTTTTTGCTTCGAGAGCTAGCCGTCTCGCGCCTGGCGCTCATTGTTAATACACTAAACTGGAGTTCTCGACGTTAAATTATACAATACCCAAGATGTAAGATCATAGCTACTGCTCGACCAAATCTTTATGGCAGACGTCGATACCGTCTGCGCCGAGTGAGAAAGTATTTGGAGAGACAGAATAAGTCATTCGCAGCGCTTCCTACAGTTTTCGCACCTTTGTTAAGCAATGATCCGTCCGAGTAGACGATCGGCCGAGAAATGACTTGCTCTGCCTATATGAAACCCGTGCGCAACAATGCACACAATTCCGTCTGCCATAAAGACTTGATCGAGCAATAGCAATTATTAAATATGACTTTAATTAATTTTTTTTAATTTTTCTATAGCACTCGGCTTGAACATTATTTTAATTTGAATAAGTAAAATTAATTAATTAATTTCAATAATTTAAATTTAAAATGTAGACGATAACTAATATAACAGAAAAAAATATAACAGATTAAAATTTATGAGATTTCTTATTTATTGTTATTGTTCTACAATAAATAAGAAACCTCGTAATTTTAATCTGTTATATTTGTTATCATGTACATTTTAATCTGTTATATTAGTTATCGTCTACATTTTAAATTTATTAACTCACTACATAAGCCTGATGAAGCTGGACTTGTACCAACGAAACCTGTAGCTTCCTGAAAAGTAAATTCTGTCAAGAATGTACTCATTATTTCAATGTTTATTTTCTTTATTTATCTTTAATTTTCGTTTTATCCAGCATTTCGCTTATTCGGTGGGCGTCTGGTCCCAAGGTGCGCGGTTAAGAGAGAGTCTAATGTATATTGATGCAATAGGTTTTGAATAATGCATTTACACCAATATATTTAAATTACTCAATATATTTTGAAATGTTGGCTTTTAGAGACACTTTACGAATTTAAAATTAAAAAGTTTGGGTCTCTGTTATTATATCTGTACACACATTGCCGGGCTTACCTTACAATTCATAGTACTAGTGCTATTTTTTTTCAACCTCCGATGGGCTTTTAAAAATAAAACTAATAAGAATATAAAAATAAATTTATTACCAAAAGTTACATATATCTTTGGGTACAGTAGAGTCTCGATTATCCGACCTAAACGGAACCGGGGGTACGACAGATAACCGAAAATGTCGGATAATACGGAATAACCTTTAAAAGGGACTAAACAGGTACAAAGTTGTATATACAGCGTGGCTCACGCAAGATGTTCACCTTGAATAACTTTGTTATTAATAAAGTTAGAACAATAAAAATTTCAAGGATTTACTCAGCAGCCAAAGGGCTCCAAAAAATCCCAGTAAAATTTTAGTCTAACTCTTCTACTTTTCACGCATGCGCACATCATATTGTAAAATTCATAATGATGAAACTTTCTTTTCTAATATTATTTTTTCCGCTGCTCATTCTGTGTACATCGGTGTAAAGATTGTTGCAAAATATTAACGCATGCGCAAGCAGTGATTATTTATTATACGGGATTTTGGAACAACTATATCGCGTTTATTTAATCACTTTTAACAGTGGCATTTTTTAGATTCTGTTCAGCGCATGAAATACTTAAAAATTTTCCCATAACTTTTTTCTCTATGACGTGTTACCGCGCAAGCGCAGATAACTTTTGAAAATACGTAGTTTTCAAGGTGTTTTTATTACAAATTCTAGTCCCCAGATTGATTCTGCGTACAACCATGTCCATATTGCCGCATAAAATTTAATAAAAATCATAATTTATGGACTTTATCAATTTGAGCGGGCTTAGTCACGCACACATCTCGACCAAAACACAGAAACTGGATAACAAAACAGCGGTGCGGCACGTTCTAGCACCCTGTCTACAATTGGTTAAGGCCTTCTTAGAGATTTATAACTCCCAAAGTTGTTCGCCCAATAGCACTGCATAACCAGTAGACTATAAATCACTAAGAAAGCTGTAACCAATTGTAGACAGGGTGCTAGAACGTGCCGCATCGCCGTTTTGTTATCCAGTTTCTGTGTTTTGGCCGAGATGTGTGCGTGACTAAGCCCGCTCAAATTGATAAAGTTCATAAATTTTGATTTTTATTAAATTTTATGCGGCAATATGGACATGGTTGTATGCAGAATCAATCTGAGGATTAGAATTTGTAATAAAAACACCTTGAAAACTACGTATTTTCAAAAGTTATCTGCGCTTGCGCGGTAACAAAACGTCATAGAGAAAATAGTTATGGGAAAATTTTTAAGTATTTCATGCATTGAACAGAATCTAAAAAAATCCACTGTTAAAAGTGATTAAATAAACGCGATATAGTTATTCCAAAATCCCGTATAATAAATAATCACTGCTTGCGCATGCGTCAATATTTTGCAACAATCTTTACACCGATGTACACAGAATGAACAGCGGAAAAAATAATATTAGAAAAAAAGTTTCTTCATTATGAATTTTACAATTTGATGTGCGCATGCGCGAAAAGTAGAAGAGTTGGACTAAAATTTTACTGGGATTTTTTGGAGCCCTTTGGCCCCTGAGTAAATCCTTGAAATTTTTATTGTTCTAACTTTATTAATAACAAAGTTATTCAAGGTGAACGTCCTGCGTGAGTCACTCTGTATATAGATATACATATATGTATGTATATAATATGATTATGATTATAATATGTATGTATTAAAACAACATTTTTTGGCATTTAGTACTTAATGAGCGGCGAGCTCTCAGCCCAGTTAGCGCTCACGTAATACAAAGCAACTTACTGCACATGTGGGGGCAGGTGGCTAGGTGGGGGTATCCAGCCAAATCAATGTCGGATAACACGGAATGTCGGATACGCGAAGGTCGGATGATCGAGACTCTACAGTACTTTTAAACATAACCATCATTTAAGTTAAAGCATTTCTCATATCAGTATACAAGCTTTTCATTACCCTCTTCATAACATGTTGCCGCTAGTGAATTGAAATGGGTCTTAACGCAGTCGTGTACCTTATCATCTGATTCGCAACCGGCACAAAGTTTCACAGGAACCTTCTGCATTTATAAAGGTCCCTGGCTTCCTGAGTTCCACAAGCAGAACAACTTTTTGGCCCCAAAACACGGTGCCCATGATCTTTTTGTAGTTGAAAATTTTTGATTTTTTAAGGTTTGTTTGGTAATTGTGAATGCATCCATTGTTTTGACTGTTGTTTCATTTCTGGGGTGTCATACAGAACCCCATGTCTTGTCTCTGGTTACAATATTTTCTCAAAAATTTGGAATTTCACATCTCGCACTTGGCGAGAAAACCTATCGCACTGATCATGTTTATGTTCCTCCAGTTCAACTCATAATGGAGTCGAACGCTTGGAAGTGCCTGAGGTTATAGTTGAAAAAGTGCAAAATCGTGTACCGTGCAATGTTCCCTCATACCACTTCATTGGCAGTTTTGCAGCACGATCGGAGGATGAAAAAAAAATAGCCCACGTATTTATTTTCGAGAAGAGAGCAGTATAAACTCAATATTTGTTAATGAGTACAAGCCAAAAATAATTTAAATTTCAAATAAAATGCAAACGAAGTTTTATGAATTATGATAGATTTCGTGATTTTAACATTTAATTAGTGTTAGATCAGGTCAAATATGCTTATTCTGCAGAATATTAATATTATTTATAGATATTGTACAAACATTAAATTATTTTACGATGTAACATTGCTTTATTTCAAAATTACAACAAATATTAAAAAGTCTTTATTCGTAGGGTGGAAAAGATGCATTTTGTTGGAGGTGTCACCGAGAAGGTATTCAGATATCTTGTGAAACATGCGTACGCTCATACCACGTGAAATGTTTAAAAGCCAACGTACCTAACCCTGACAGATGGCCTTGTCCTGAATGTATTGCCATATTAAGAGCCGAGAGTACAAAAACAAGGTAAACACTGGTTCTGCTACTTCACTGAGGTAATTGAAGTCAAGAATGACCCTCTCAATTTCAGATCTAAAGCCCTTAAGGATATGTCTTTGGAACAAATCTGTGGATTACTCAAATTCGCTCACAAACGAATGATGCAGTGTCATGATGTAAATAATTCAATTCGTATGTTAGAAATCAAGTTGTATAAATACCTATCATTCTAGACTGAACCTTTTCTACGCCCAGTCAATGAAAAGGAATTTCCTGATTACAAAACTTACATCATATATCCCATGGATCTCATGAAGTTAGAGGCAAATATTAAGCAAAACATTTATGGAAGCACTACAGCATTTGAGGCAGACGCAAAATGGATTCTTCATAACAGCATTATCTTTAATTCGTGTAAGTTGATATTCAATGTAAGGTTTTGCAATAGAAATTATTTAAAGTCACTTTAAGTAACAATTGACGAATAATTTTATGGAAAATTTTGCATCCAATTATTTTTTATTTTGACAATTTCGTTTTTTGTCAACTCTAAAATGCAAAAATGACCTTATTCTTACAGATCAAGCGAAAGTTACTTCAATAGCCAAGAGTATCGTCAAAATTTGTAAACAGGAGATGCAGGAAATTGAGAATTGTCCAAATTGCTATTTGAATGCAAATACGAAAAAGGATTGGTTTGTAGAAGTTTGTCCAAAGCCGCATGTACTACTATGGGCAAAACTGAAAGGTTTGCTCAATTTCAGTTATTTATTATAATACTCAATAACCTTTGATATTAGTTCTTTTAGGTCCCCTTTTACAATTGTCAGATAACGCTGTTCAGCAAATTAATCGTGTGGGAATTTATGGACTTTATTGGTCGAATAGTGCCATCAGGCGATTGTAAAAGCAGACCTAAGTCAATTTTTATTAATAATAGTTGAATTAAAATCATATAAATACATATTTATAAATGATATTTGATTTAGGGTTTCCGTATTGGCCAGCAAAAGCTATGTGTACAAATTCATCTGGCATGGTAGATGTCAGATTTTTTGGGGCGCATGACAGAGCGTGGGTACCGATTAAAGAATGTTTTTTGTTTTCTCGAAAGGACCCAAATTCTAACAAACAAAAACGCAATGACATCAATGAATCGATTAAAGTAAGTTCAAAATAAAGAAATAAAATTTTTATATATTATACAGGGTGAGCAAATAGTCCCGGTATTCCTAAATATCTTCTGAATAGTTTGAAATATAGAACTAAAATTTACAGGATTGCAATGATATCAAACAATGTACCAAATGATCCTAAAAACATCCATTCTCTAACACCCGGCAGGGGGGGGAAAGGGAAATCTTATATGCGATGAGGGGTAGTGTAATGGTTCTTTTGAAATGAGAACAACTGAATAGATTGCTTGACACCATTGTAACCCTGAAAATTTTAATTCTATATTTCAAACCATTCAGAAGTTATTTAGAGGCATCGGAACTTTTACCTCACCCTGTATACAATATAAATGGAAATATACCTGAAATTATCAAATTTTTTGTATTTAAAGGAGCTAGAGATTCATATCGAAAACTTACAAAACATATATGGGGACTACAACTATGCTCCTTACAGAACACCGTATGATCCTAATACAGAAACAAAACAGTTGCAAATGTTTCTGCCGAAATATAGACCTGAGGAAAAGGTACCCCCCTTAAAAATTAGCTTGGAAAGTCTTAGAAACATTGAAAAACAAGATATGGTCTCGAAGACATCTAAAAGTATCAGTGATGAATCTCAAAAAAGTGCTGATGAAACAGAATCCCCTGCCAAAGATAATGAATACTTTCAGGATTCTTGCAATTTAAGACATACTTATCTACACGATGAAGACACAGACGATGAATCTAGTTTAATGGACATACATAATTATAGCTGTAATCTTAGTGAAAATGAAGAAGAGGAAGATATAGATGATAATTGTATTGAGGAAGAAATTTCCTTAAAAGCGAAAGCACCTAAAGAATTTGAACCTCCATTTGAGGATAGTAGAATCATACCCAATACTTTCAGCAATCAACCGATTCAACAAATTCACATAAAATCCCCAGGTGAGCGAATCTCTTTTTTTAATAACAACTTGTAACATTATTTTTATTAATAACTTCATTTTACTCAGATAAATTAAAACCCACCAAACTTACGAAGGATATCATTTTTCGAAAACGTTCCTCAAGCGAGGATGTATGTGACTCTTCAAAAAAATTGAGTCGAAGAAACAGTGATCAAAGCACAAAAAGTGATTCGAGCAGAATTTCCAACTTATCAGATAAAATTAATAAAGTGGATATATCAGAAAACATGGAAATATCTCTAGGAAACGACATTACAGCAAATATAAGCTTTGTTGAAAGTACAATTTCAGAGGCGGAACCTGATTCTATGGATCTGCTTGATGTAGAGTCCAAGAAAAAACCTGTGCAAGTCAACATAGAAAACCGTGAATTTATGATTTCTCCACAAAATAAATGTTCAATTACCGACCACTTGATGAAGAAATTATCAGGTGAAGATGACATACAATTAGCAAATATTAAGAAACAAATCTTTGAAAAATTGAATGTAGCCGTTTCGTCACAATCCGATAATGAGGAGGTTCCTAGTATTACCTCTACCGTGCCGTCCACTAATTCGGAAACAACTGCTGAACCCACCACTACTCCGCCTTCTATTAAATCGCCAGCCAAAGGTGAAAATACAAAAGAAATTACTAAAACAATAAATCAAGACGAATTGAAATCTATAAAAAACAATGTTGAATCATCTAATGTTATCGCTGCGATGCAACCCATTAAATCAACTAACACACAACTGAGTCAAAACGAATCTTCTCAAAATATTGTAATTAATGATGAAAGCATAGAAGATGTTAACGAAGTTGATGATGATATCATCGATTCATTTGATATCGTGCAGGAGAAAGAAATTGTGGAAGAAGAAACTTCTCATAATGTTGCAACTTCTTCCCCAAGAGCAGATTTAATTACTAAAATAAATACTAGTTATTCTCAGATAGAAATAACACCATCACGTTCTAAATCTGATAAAAGTGAACTGAACACATCAGATTCTTCGGACGAATGTAACCTTCATTTTGTGGAAAATGGCAACAAAGAAGAACTAGAACATACACCTAAGGAATCTATCGTAGATTCTGTTTTGCACACAACGAAAAAACGTAAATCAAACATTCAGCATGACGAGTGGCAAAATCCAAAATTGATAAAAGTTCGTGATATTAACACAATAAGAGATAGGTGCCATGTAAACTTAGAAAATGACAATGATAGCACAAAACAAGATAACGAAACAACACATGCTGATGACAATGTTTCATCTGTTATATCAAAATCAAATCGAAGTTCCACAAAGTCTTCACCTGTAGCATCAAGCAAAGTGTCAGATACAAGTGATGAAGTTACCAAATATAGTCATACTACTGGAGAATCGGTGGGTTCTGAAGTAGACTTCTGTTCTGTGGAGATAAAATCTGAGGTAGTCTCTGACACTGAAGAGGCATCTGAAGATTACATGTTAAAAAAACAATTTTTCTCGTCATTGAACATAGGGGAAAAAGTTAATCAGACAGAAAAGCCAAAACCAAAAGAAATTCAAACTAGGTCAAAAACGGAGGAACGGATAAAAATCCGTAGCAAAAGCAATGAAAATACTGTTGATGTTGCTCAAATTACTAAAGAGTTTAGAGTGATTGACAATATGACGAGAGTTATAGATAATGTAGCTTCGACATACAGTCAGGAACATGAAGGTGAGGAAATAACTCTTAAAAGAGTTGAACCGCCGAAAAAAGAGGGTAACATCAAAGTTATTAATTTCCATAACAATTTTTCGAGGCCAAAAACTAAAAAATCAATCGTTAAGACTCCTGTTGTTCAGATGAAGAAAATGCTGCCGAAAACTGAGGAATCTAAGGCACAAATTAATAAAGCTGTCAGCATTGGAACAGTAAAAACTTATGCTTCTATTGTCAATACCACAACAGTCTCAGCTAGACCTACTGTTGCTACAGGAAATTTAATGCTCATAGGTCCATCTAATGTGGTAAATTCTTTAGCAGGACTTCCTCCTAATCAAACAATATATCACACAGCAAATTTAACTAATTCAGTTCTGACAATGGTTCAGACACCTACTTCTACAACTGTAACTCAGCAAGACGAAAATGAATCTCAAAATTTCATACCACAGAGTGGAGCGGGTATGTCACTTTTACGAATGACCTCCGCTCCAAAACTACCGTCTATAAATGGTGGAAAAAATTACCATTCAAATGGGCCTAGTAATACTTCAAAACAGAACGTTGATGCTTCTAATTCTTTACAAAATACAGAGCAAGAATCCCAAACAGACCCTGTCCCAATCACATCCGACAGTGATTGTGAAGTGTTAAATAAATTATCAGAAATTGTACCTGAAAGTGTTACCCGAACCGTTACTGAAATTCTCTGCAGAGGACCTCCAAAGTTAAAACCAAGACCACCTGGTCCATTGAGCACACATTTTGATGAAGGTTTACCCAGTTCAGCTGGCTCTGTTAGTTGCAAGATTAACTCGATGGCTCATCGTGTAAGTGATACGTTTTGTTTAATTTTAAGTTCAATGTAAGCTTTGTTTAAAGTTTAAGAATTCATGCGCTGTTACTCACAATTATTTATTGTAATGAAAAAGTGATTGGTTACATGTTCACTTTGAAGATATCTTCATGTTAAAAACATTTTGTATTGAAAAAGTCTTTTGCAATTAGAACATGATATTCTGGATCTGGTATGCCGACCACATAATTATTATTTATAATCAATATATATAGATAATGGCAAACAAGAACTTTTCATATATATATATAACATGAATATTAGGTATATTTAAACACGAAGAGAACAAAACTTTTATAAAAATCTTTCAATAATTAAAAACTCTAATAAATTTGAATAGAGTATATTACACCATTGCTTCAACATTATCATGCTACATTTGTCTCTTCACTAGTTGAAACATAAGGGACTTTCATTTAACTCAGTATTTCATAAAGTGAATAATACCACACATTACTAATACACTCGTCAATGAACAGAGCTTAATATTATTACATAAATTGCATATAGAAATAAATTTGAAATTGCTATTGCTTTTAATTTAAAAAAAATTACAACCACTTTCATATATTGCTGTCTTACACAGTGGCGGATCTAAGGAGGGGTGATCGCCCCCCTCCCTTACGTTTCGAAGACGCATTTCTTGAGCCACCTTTAATTTCTGAGTTGATGACGTCATTGTCTCTTACTTAACTATAGTTTTTTTTAGCGTCGTATCGCCCCCCCCCCCCCACAAGATGACCACAAAGGTCCGCCATTGCTTACATTTGACAATTATAAATTTACTAGCATATTTAAGAAAAACAATACTATTAGTTTGCATAGAAAAAACTTACATACTTCCATCCAACATATTGTAGGGTGGAAGTACGGGATGAGCTTAAATGAGTGAGACTTAAAAATCATAGTCTAATAGGTGGTAAATGGCCGTAAAAGAAACGACACTTTTTAAGGGTCTCCCATTTCTACTCACACTCTATATTCGGAGATGACCTGAAAATTAAGTTTGGATAAGAGACATTTTAGATAATCGATATTCAAATAATCCACGCATTACTGTACTGGAAAGTATACAAATCAAAAAGTCAACAATAATAACAATAAAAATTGCCTTATCATTATAGCACTGATTTTGTATGGTTCATTTGATAATATTTTTATTGGAAGAGACATCCACAGTATAAACAAGGGATATTTATCTTAATTTGACATGATACACTTTCTCGTTATGTATAGCTTTTTTTATTTACTACAGTTTCGCCGTATCAATAGGGTCTCTTCGGGCAAAATCATCTAGGAATCCTTTTAATGTTTTTATTGGAACTTATATGGAATATTAGACGAGAAAGCTTTAATTACCATTGTGATCTACACTACAAACCTCTTTATGAAATACTTTAGGAAAAGGAATAATAAAAAAATTTAAAAGAGAAACTTGAAGATTTTTAATAATAATATATTCTCTTCAATTGTATTGCGTTTCTCTTATAAAATCTTAAAGATGTCTTGAATGAATCAAGAATAGTGCTTGAATTGTTTTAAATTTCATTAACCACTATTGACCTGGAATTCCTATTAAAAAAATTATTATTTATTCCCGATATTCACTTAAACTTTAATAAGTTTTTATTACAACCGTTTATAACTAATTAAACATGTATTGTGCAGCTTAACGATTACTTTAGAGGAATGTTGACGGAGACTCTGCAAGAAATAGGAGGGGACGAAAATCAGGAAGCAACTATCGTAAATTTGAAATTAGAAATAGAAAAATTGAAACACAAACACAATGAGGAAATTTTAGAAATCAAACGAAACTTAAATGCTGTCGTTAAAGATATTCAGAAGAGTATGACGGAAGAAAAACAAAGGCTTGTAGATGATACAAGACAAGCTTGCGAGACTGAATCTATAAGAAGAGTACAAGAGACAAAAACAAAGCAATGGTATAACAAAATATTGTTTTACCTTTCGAAATTGAAAACTAACATCCCATACTTTTAGGTGTGCTAATTGCTACAAAGAAGCATTTTTCTTCTGTTGTTGGAATACAAGCTATTGCGACTTCACTTGCCAAAAAACCCATTGGGCCAAACATTCAGCAGATTGTCAAAACACTTCAAACAACCAATCTCAAAATACAATCGTTAAGTCTTCTCAACCTATCCTGATAAGACAAGCAAGTGGCCAAAAAACCTTCGCCCAGGTATGCAATTGCGTATTCCCCAAAGTTATTTTACTAAGTTAATTTTTTATTTCAGAAAACGTTATTAACTAAACCAACTAAATTTATATATAGAGGAAACCCAACCGGAGTTCCTGTTAGTTACGTTAAGGTAACGTAACTGCGATAGAAACCATAACTCAATTTTAAATTTATATTAAACTTGTAGAATGCCACCGGAAATCATCTGACAATAGTTGAGTCTACACCAGGAAAATTTGAATTGGTGGGGAATGGACCAATTGCAGTAGGAGGTAAAATCGTGGCTAATTCATCGAAATTAATTAGCAAAATTAAACCCGGGAACATCATTACAGTCTCTTCCCCTTCCAGCAGCAGCACCAGTAATACTCAGCAGACTTTTGTAATTACACAAACACGACCAGCAACATTTCCTCCTAAACTTGCTACCTCTACTACTCCCCCAGACGATGAAGACATTACTGAAGTTTTGTCAGATTGATCATTCACTTTTTTATATGCATTATTGATAAGTTGTAAATAGTACGAATAATTTTTCTAACACACTGATCTAATGAAAGAAACTGTTCTTACATTTACAAAGACTTTTCTTATTATAAGAAAAACATGACATTAATAATTTTTAATTATTTAAAGTTATAAATTATTATATGCTTATGCACTAAAAAAACTAGGGAATAGAACTATGTATTGAATAATATGTGCATAGAGCTGGGTCTCTATCGAATGTGCAAAATTACATTCAGATAAAAACCATTGCAGGTCAATGGTAACTTTTTTTTTGTAATGTATTGGATGCCAATACAAAAGGTTTGCTATTTTCAGTTGCTTTCCATTAAAATTGTGATTAGGATTAAATTTATGTTTAAACAAAATAATTTTTTCTAAAATAACATTGATAAGTTGTTTCATAAAAAATTTCTATTTACTGCAAAAGAAATCACCAATAAAAAATGTAATTATACGCAAAATACTAGTTTATTCTAAAATTGTTTAATTTTTATTACCTAGTTATTAATTAGTACAAAACTGTTAGATTAATATAGAATTTGTTTTTCATAAATATGTTGATTTCATTTTCTGCAGTTCAGTTTCTTTCATTAATGCAGTTAACTGATTTACATTAATGATTATGACTAGTTATTACATATTCTTTTGTGATTTATATTCTACATGTTGAATTTTATAAAGAACAGATTAGATTTTGTCGTGTTTTACGTTATTTAATTAAAAGGCATCCTTTATTTTAAGACTACTTTTGTTCTCCTTTAAACCTGTAAAACTTTTTTTATTCAAATATATATATATATATATGTAAAAAAAGAATATCCACGTTTCTCCTGGAAAATAATATGATATTTATATCTTTATGATGAATGTGTTCTTAAAAGAAATGTTCATTGCAGAAGATAACATAAGGAAAATTGTTATTAAAAAAATGCCACTCAAACCTATGGTTATTGATTGATTAAAAAAATAAAACAGTCTCCATAATAAGAAAAAACTAAAACATATTAGTAAAGCTGAAAGAAATGAAACAGAATGTTAAAACTATAACTAATCTACAACATAGGCATACGGTGCCATTCTTGCTGTCCCATCTGTCAAATAACCTGTCAACAGTTGTCAAAATTTGATTTTAAGGTTAGGTTCTTCAGAAGTCTCCTCAAAGATGACATCTGTTTCTGTATTTTGCTGTCTTAGGGGATGTTTAGATGGGTTTAGGTTTTCCAGCAATGTGCCCCATTTGCCCAGGGAAAATCCCATACAATTAGATACAGCCTTTATGGGTAATAAACAGTTCGATTCAATATTTTTTAAATTAACCTTCCTCTCTTCGCAGGATACGAAGTTGTAATTGTGAAATCTGGACAGCGATTGTGTGGTGCTGGTGCTGCTTTGGGGAATGCTCCACTTGTCCAATCGAAATCTTACTTCGAAGTAAAGATACAACAGGGAGGGTCTTGGTCCGTGGGTCTTGCTACTCGACAAACAGATTTAAGTCTCACTCAAGGTAATTAAGTTTTTCTTTAATTTCGTTTAATAGTCAAATCAAATTAAATTCTCTTTAACACATTAACTGCCATCCATACATTGAATCTGTGCAAGCATGGAGACCAAAATAAATAAATAAATTGAACAATAACATCAAGGTTTGCAGTTCTATTGCACTACGGCTAACATTGTATCGTTTTTCAAGTAATTTTAACTTCCGATAACTCTTGCTTCCATCTAGACTTTGAGATGCCTTCTATGGTATCCGAGATACCTTGATGGGCATGGCAAATCTCTAGAATACGGCTCATCTGGGTTTGTTCCACAAATAGCTCATTGTATGATTAAATGCCCATTATTGTGTGGGCGTTAAGCATTACAATAATTGTTAGGATATTATTGTTATAACAGATACGGCTGCAATAATCCTGGAAACTGGATCGCAATATTACATAGAAATGGTACTCCTCCAAAAACAGAGTCGCATAACATATTTCAAATATTGCTAACCCTTTGGTATTTCCCTAATAATGAATAAATTCAAGATGACTAACTGCGTAAAATATATACAGGGAGACCAAAAAATTCCCAGAATTTTAATTTCCTGTGATTTTAATAATGTCAGTGATTGTTTGTTAAATCTGACCTTATTGAATTCCTCACAAAATTTTGGTTAAAAATATGTAACATATATTATTTTTGTACGAAATTATTCTGATATAATGACTTATGAAAATGAACGTATCACTGTATTAAAATGCATAAATTAAGAATGAAGATGTCCGACATTGTTTGTACTACTGATTCCAAGAAAAGGACTATCTACATTGTTATAAAACTCTATGAGGAGATTAGAGAGACTAAATATATCATCTTAGAAGCAATCGTCTGACCATCACTACAACTCTGGAGAACATTCAGAAGGTTCACTGTAGAATTTAATGCAATTTGGTGCTTTCGATTAGCAAAATGGCGAAAGAGCTCGATTTAAAGAGAGAAAGCTTCAGAAACATCGTCAATAAAAAGGCGAAACTGCAAAGCTGTAAGGTCGCCCACATCCACTTTTTGAGAAAAACGAAACAGCATGGGAAACCTGGCTAAATGATTTACCTTATCACTGGTACTCGCTTGACAAATGTCCAGTTCACGGATGAAAAAATCTTCACCGTCGAACCGCCTCATAACTGCCAAATTCGACGTCAGCTTTTTAAGAAGACCCAGGAAAGAAAAATGGTCCTGCGAAAACCTTTTTGCAGCATCGGTGATAGTCTGAGCCACAGGCTGTGATGGTCTTCATCGAGCGGAACTTTAAAATCCACACCTCCAGATATTAACAGTGGATTCTTTTAGACGTTCTGGGCATTCCAGCACTTCGGCGTGAACAGATTTGTGATTCAACAGGACTGGGCACAGGCACATTTGGACAATTCAAGAATCGTCTTCTGCAAAAAGCTATTTCCCAGGTTTTGGGGCAAGAATGTGTGGCTGCCTAACTCACCCAATCTGAATCTAATTATTCAGTATGGTTCGTCTTGACGCAAAAGACCTTGGGAAGACGGTATGAAAACATGGACTAACTCAAAGTGGCTCTGATGCGCGCCTGGTACTTGATGATAGTAAAGGGTGTCCCAACACGTGCGCCGGATTTAAATTAAAAATTAAACATAGTAAATTATTATTGAATGGAGACATTTTTATTTATTTAAAAACTAAACATAATGAGGTTAACTATGAAAAATGATATCGGCCAAATGGCCACCGCGGCTGAGCAGACAAACCCTGATTCTTTTGGAGAAATTTTCAAACACCATTTCCAAGTCAGTTGACTCAATTTCAGCAATAACGCATTGGATTTCCATCTTAAGTTCATGAACTGTTTGTGGTTGTATAGCGTAAACCTTAGACTTTAAAAATCCCCACAGGAAAAAATCACAGGGTGTCAAGTCGCAAGATCTGGCCGGACACTTAACATCGCCATTCCTGGATATTACTCGACCCGGAAAACGTTGAGTTAATAAATCAATGGTTTCTCTCGTTGCATGGCATGAGGCACCATCCTGTTGGAACCATATTCCTTCGAGGTCTATTTCATCTAATTGGGCCGATAAAAAATTCAATATCATGTCCCGATATCGTACTCCATTTACTGTTAATGCTTCGCCTAACTCATTCTCAAAAAAGAATGGTCCAATGATACCTCCAGCCCACAAACCGCACCAAACAGTGACTTTTTCTGGGTGCATTAGCATTTCTTGAATAGCTCGAGGATTTTCTTCAGCCCAAATCCGACAATTCTGCGTATTAACAAAACCATACAAATGGAAATGTGCTTCATCGCTAAAGATAATGTTTTAAAAAAAAATGTCGTTTACTGTTCTGTTTTCCATCGCCCAATTAGCGAATTGTCTCTGTTGCAAATGATCTCCTGGCTTGAGTTTTTGAGTTAATTGTATTTTGTAAGGGTGAAGATGAAGGTCTTTAGTCAGAATTCGATGCAAACTAGACCGCTTAATATCCAATTGTTGAGAACGATGACGTATTGATGTTCTTGTGTTTTCATCGATACTCCTTCTGACGACTCCAATGTTTTCGGTCGATCGCACAGGGCGAGGATGCAGTGAAGTTCGTATGTCCATAACCGAACCAGATTCTTCAAATTTTTTAATTAATCTTCGTACGGAGGACTCATTCAGTAAAATATGGATACCAAGAATTGCACGAAGTTTTCGAATAGTCACTGCAAAACTTTCGCCAAATTTATAACGCATTTTAACTGTTAAAATACGTTGCTGTTTGGAATAACGTTCCATTTTACAAAATCTCAGTGACAGTAGATGGCAATTGTTTAAACTTAAGGTATCTAACTTAAGCAACAAAAATATGGTGGGAAATTTAAATCCGGCGCACGTGTTGGGACACCCTTTAGAAGACTGCACAAGTATTATCGGAAATCTTAGAAAACGGATGTATAAAAAAATTGATATCCAAATTGTTTATAACTCTTTTTAAATTCGAATCAAGTATTAAAATAGTCTATATGTAAACCCTACTTTCGCTATAAATGTTTAAATTTTGAAAGTTTTGATGGACTAAACATCCCAATTATGGTTAATAGGCATTTGTTGGAGCACTTCACATAATTTCAGAATTGCTGTACTTATATGCCCTCTGCAAATCCTCAAATGTTAGGTGTGTTATTCTATTTTTCTCCTTTTTTTTTTCTTTGTAATTTAGGTCTATAAGCAAAAGCTTCACAGTTTGGACAAAAACAATATGGTGGTCAGCTCAAGTTATTTGTACCCGAACGCTTAGTCTTAGTACAACTTTCTATTTATTGTTAACTTTTAAATAAATATTAACAAACTTGTGGCTTCTTTTAATTGTCATCTTAATTTTTCTGTTAGAAAGACATTCCGTCCATTTTATTAATTACAAAAAAATAATTATTTTTAGGTGGTATGGATGAGTTCTCGTGGGCACTCTCAAGTGATAACATTATTCGCCATAATAAACAAGACTTGTATAGAATAGGAGCTACAAGTTCAACAGTACCTAATGGATCGGTAGTGCACCAAATGCCTCAAGAGGGCGATGTCATTGGTGTATCCTATGACCATATTCAACTGAAATTCTATCTTAACGGGACAGAGCTTGAATATCCTGCTACTAATGTGAAAGGAACTGTCTATCCCGCCTTATACGGTATGTACACTGATGCTTAATTTAATTGTTTATTTTCATTTGCTATCACTCCCATTTAATTTAAAAAATGTTTCAGTTGATGAAGGTGCCATCCTTGACATTATACTTGAAAATTTCAATTATTCCCCGCCTGGAGGCTTTGAAAAAATCATGCTGGAACAATCTCTACTTTAATTTACTATAACATTTACTTTTAAGATAACCACGAATGTCATAAAGAAAGCCTATTTATTCACAATATGTTTACGAAAGGTTTAATTTTAAATTTTATTTTTGAAATTTCCTCATTTATGGAATTTACCAACTTATTTTATTACAAAAATATTTATGAGTAGAAGGTCAGTATCACTAATTGCAACAAAATCAAAATATATCCACTGCCTTGTTTGATGAATTTACAAATTACTTTTTATAATTATAATTCGTGAACTATTTACTATAAGGCTTATTAGATCCTAACAAAATACCACACAATCACTTAGCTTTTAGGATAAGTTATTCAACTATACCTTTTGTTATTACTTCGTATTTATTAAGTATGTATACTTACAGATCAAGATTCGAGAAGTATTTTGATATAAACTTATTCTACTCATTAATATTTATTCACTTAACTGTAAGTTAAAATTTAGCACATTTAATTTATTTTAAATAACTTGTAAATGTACTTGAATGTGTGTACATATATCATCATTAGAGTTAATGTAAAATAATAATGAAAAATATTTTAATATTGTACCTATCCAAAGTTAAAGACTTTAATAATATTCTTCTGTAGCATAGATTAACTTTTCCAGTGCAAAGTATATCAACTTTCTAAAACTACGTAAAACGGTGTCTTATTTGTTAGAAATAGTTTATTGTTCGATTCAATAGATTCTGCAATAATGTAGCAAAATAGGTTTATGTTACAACTATCCATCCACTAGCCGTCTGTTAAATTATTAGACCTCAAAATGTTAAATATTCTTGCAACGATAACAATTTTGCAATGCATTGCAATAATGAAGTGTATTATGATAATTAATTACATAATTATTATAACTTTTTCTATCTGTTAATTTTGTAATTATTATTATTGACATCCTTATTAAATTGTTAGTTTTGTATAAAGCAGACCATTCCATTAACTTTGCATTTATTTATATTTTCAATCATATTTATTTATAGTGAAATAGGATATTGTATTATATAACAAACGATTAAACAAAGCATTTACTTATCGTAATATTGAAAAAATTATATTAAAGCAAACGTGAAATTCTTTGCTCATGTGCAACTCACAAGGCCATTTTAAAACTAGTATAACGAGAAAATTATATTGAATTTGAAATTGATGTAAGCACGTCAAATAATGAATTCGAAGTTGTACCTAAAATTCCCTATCTTATAAATGTGTACATAAATTAGTTTATAATGAAATGTATATACTGGACTATAAAACATTGTTATGTTTTTTTTAAATTCTACTTTTATATTTCATTTAGGTTTGTTTACTTATAAATACATAACATCACAGAATGATAATGTGCATATGCATCACAGAACATTTGTTCAGCTAACACTTTTGTTGTAAAAAAAATTGGATCAATACATTGTGTAAGATAACATAAATCACTAATAGACTGAGAATTTATTTACTGTCATTGATTTTATTTGTAAATCTGAAATAAAATTCACACGACACTTAATGAAATAATTTATTTTACCTATCTAATAACACCTAATAGATTCAGATGAGATGATTTTAAGTACTTTTTTTTAAATTGTAATACAAACTTGAAGGTTCAAATAAAATATAGTGTTTATTTTGATATAATTTATTGTGTACAAAATTTGGCATAAAAAGAAATATAGACTAATGAATTTATAATAAAAATAATAATATACATTTTTGGCAATATATTACTAGTGCATATTTTTACGTTAGACAGTTATAATTTTGTTATTATAACATTAGGACAAATTTTATTTTATTTTTTTAATATTGTATTAATTTAAACACACGTATTATACTTACTAATTATAGGCTTTACTTTGTTAAATGCAGCTTTACGAGTAATATTGTTTGAAATATCATGTTAATGCAACAACAGTGAATGAAAAATAAATTTAATTTTAGGTAAGTCACAAAGGCCGTGAAATTATGTTTGTTACTGATACGTAACAAGTAACGTGGTAGTTTTGTTAGATATTTAATTCTTGCTTAGGCTAAATGTTTGCGCGAATGGATCACAAATATTTTACATATAAAAAGGAACTTTGTCCCATTAGGCTTCGAATCACTTCTGATTGTAACTTACAGGCGAACTTGAACTTGTTTTACTTTTTATCTAATAATATGCAGGTGAACCTCCAGTCACTTTCTCATCAAAAAAATTAAATAGCCTCTTTGGTATTATTATAAGGATTCAGTACAATGGGAAAAAATTGAGCACTTTATAATAAATTTAAGAAATAAAAAAAGAGAAAGTGACTTTAGATAGCCTTATATTTATGTTTTATTAAGATTGATATGCATAAAGGAAGGAAAACGAACAAAAGATTTCGAATTGTTAATCACAAAGGTATTAAAATTTTTGAGTACCAAACAATAATAATCATGACTAGCAAACAGGTACAATTTTCCCTGCTTTCATTTTAATATTACTAAACTAGAAAAACAATAAATTCTTTTTTATACCCCAAATGTAAATCTTTTCTATGAGACACACACTCGAGTATTCACATTTAAGTAAACTGATATAAAAATATATTGCATCTTTATTTCATCATTCATTGTCAAGGGAAATGATTTACATTTATGTACAAAATTGTGTTATAAATAGTTTCATTTACACATATGTGTAGTAGAGTGTTGACGTTGACAACTAGCTGGAGTCCCCTTTCTCTTTATCAGATATAAAATTGATGGAAGCGGAATTAATACAGAACCGTTTCTTCGTAGGTGCAGGCCCGTCATTGAAGACATGTCCTAGATGGGCGCTGCATTTGGAACATTGTACCTCTGTTCGCATGCGACCTGGTTGGGTAATCAGGAGTAGTAGGTTACTTCCAACTATAGGGTGGTTGGCGAACGTTCAGGGAAGGAAGCCAGCGGAATGAAACGTAATGTAAGGGATAAAGATGCCAGAGGGAATGTTTAAATTAAAGTTACCGAAAAAGCGTGAAAACGTGGACAGTATACAGTAAGATACAAAGATAGATGTGCAATTGAAAGGTATAAAAGCAAACCCAAAAAAGATTTAAAATGCAATGTTGAACATGTTTAACAATACAATGCCGATTAACATACAAAATTAAAACGTCAGTAAAAAATGTAAATGGAAGAATACAAAAAATTTTAAAAAAAATTAAGCATATTAAAATAAAATAATAGAATGGATGATTGGAAGGTTGGAGGCATAATAAGGGACGATAAGGAAAAGAGAAACATTCACATTAGAGACCCAAAGATTGACCACATAGTTAAGAACCAAACTCCAGTAGTAGCATATCTTAATAAGCTTAAGCGATCGTTAAACATTTAATTTAAATTTCTTATATTTTCTCTTCCATGAAATTATTTCATTTAATCCACTGATTCTATTACAACACGACTTCCTTATTAAGTATGCTAGTTATTTTATTAGTGTTTATTAATTGATCAGTTCTCTAACCACCAAAACAGAAACCAAAAGGATTAGGCTGTTAGGAAAACAGGAATTAATATTGTTTAAAAAAAATATTCTTTGGCAAAATATTGAATGACAAACACTGCAAATATTAATACGTTTACAAAGGAAATTTTGCTTTAAATACTTGTGTTTGTTCTAGGTAGATAACAAAATAGGAAATTTCCTTGTGATAAATTTGTTCACCAATTTCCTGGGTAAGATGATAAGGTAATCAAGAAGACGTTGTGTATTAATTCTAAAAACAATTTGTAATAAAGTACATAAAATGTACTAAATATATATATAGAATGATAATATGTACTCATTCAACTTATTGTATAATAAAATACTGATAAAGGTTGCTTTAAAAACAGACTTATAAAATAATTTTGCCAAATAATATTAAAATATACTAATGTTTAATTAAATGCAAATGAAAGTTAACATAGAACATCTAACAATATCCGACATTAATAATAGATATTATGGCATTTCGAAAGATGCTTTGTAATCTATCTGGGCACGTTTTTTGCAATGAATATTTAGATCACGAACTTCATTTGCATGTAAATATAGACAGTAAAAATGATATAATAACGATCATGGCCTCCTTATCAGCTAGTAGTACATCAAAGAAAGGTTATCTCTGCTTAAAATATATAGGCATCATTAATACTGTCTAATTATTGTAAATACATAGTGGACAAATAGTGAAATTACCTCCGCTTGTATCTGGCAACAGCTTCACCTTTTCCGTGTCTAAGACATCATTAAATGCGGGCCATCCACAACCACTATCGTACTTGGTCGTTGAACTGAAAAGGGGCTGCTCACAACAAATGCAAACGTAAGTACCGGAGTCGTAAGTTTTGTTATAGCACCCTGGAAAAAAATACGTTTATTATATTACCAAATATTAAAATTCTTTTTGTTTGCACAAATAGGTGGTGGAAGAAGTCGAAAGTTAGCAGGTGATATGAACTGGTATCTTTTAATTTCTGCTGTTGGAATGGTTACTTGCGTAAGTATAGTGAGAAAGCAAATATTTAAAAAATGTTTTGTTTGCATTTTATTAACTTTTTTAAAATGTTGTTGCGTTACATACATATATTTGGGGTATTGTAAATACTTTTGGTTTTTTTTTTATTCTAGTGCAGTATGCAAACCAGTCCTGACTTATTTGTTTGTTTCATTTTAAAATCCTATATTTTTTAATAGCAAAAGTTTCTAATTTAACAGTTTTTATACTGTTTATGGTGATAAATTAAGTGTTGATACATATCAATAGTCATTTAAAAAACAAAACAAGAAATGTATTCTTGTAAGATGAATCCGGATTTGGAAGGCTCACAAAACTAGATGATGCAATTTTGTGGGTAGAAATCAAATTATCTAATCACTTCAGTGTCCCTTGTTAGCAGTACAAGAACAGGGCCATATGAAAATGAATGAAAAACTCTTTACTTTTTAATGCTGTAAGTAAAAAGTTCCTTAAGTCACGTTTCCATGTAAGGAATGAAAAAACCATTTTTATGAAATGTGTTGAAATTTTAAACATGGCCATGGATATTAATGATATTTTCTTGGGAATGTCTCCAAATATAGTATACTCCGGTTATAACGAAGCTCAAGGGACTGCAAAAATCCGTTCGTTAAAATCGAAGTTCGCTATAAGTGTTTAATATAATCTATTGGCGGGACTTTCAATTTGGTTCGCTTTAACCGGTGGTCCGTTACAACCGGATGCGTCAGAACCAGAGTTTACTGTACATTTTATAGTTGGAGCTTTTTTCTATCAATTTAGGCACACTTTCATTAATAACAATTTTAACTGATAAACATATATTATTTTGAGCAGGTCAAATTGCAATTATTATCTAATATGGAATAAAAAAGCAGTAAAGCCCTCACTGAGATTCAAATTAGCATATTCATGCATTTATCCATGTACTTGACTTACTTTACCGGTGAACCAAAGGCTAGTTCTCTTATCGGCACAAAAGCGTACTATGCAAGGCCAACAGACTATTTATTACTTCTAGAAGATATAACCAAATATACAACGATGATTATAATATACTTATCATTCCATTAATAATTTATTGATATCTATAAAGACCAGAAGCAATCCGATCTTTCTTTTCGTTGTCGAATACTGCTGAAAGAATGCTAAACCACAGATAGCCTGTTATCTTTCGTCGAAATGACTCTGTGTGCAGATCGAAATCTGTGACATTTAAACTGAATCCCAGTGTACATCACTCAAGATATGACTCTGTGGTGGTCTTATTTTTAAAGAAACTATGATGGTTTGAAAGGTTTTCCGTTGTTTTTGATCAGATTATAAAGTATTATGAGACTATGAAGTACTATGAGATTGTGAACAATTAGTTTGCGCAATTCCAGAGAAAAACCAGATGTGAACTATGTTAAAATATCTTAGAACAATATTTTTTGGTCCTAATCTCTGGAGTCGGTGATTGGCCTATGATGTGTAAACAGGCAGATGTTAAATAGACAAGTAAAAAAAACAATATTTTTCTTCAAATAAACAAGAATTTTATAAATCGGGAATTTGTCATTTCTCTTTTATATCCATAATAAAATAGAAACTGAAAAAGTTAGTGTAATGAAACCAGATGTTTATTGTCTTAAATATAATGTTGCTGATCAATTCTGATCACACTACAAGCGCTGAAACTAGCTTGTGATTTTAATTGTAGAAAAGATTTCTTTCTAAATAACATCGAAAGTCATGTACCCAAAAAACATAGAGCATAATCTGGTAGCTCAAAGATTGTATGTGAGGTCCAAAAGATATTTTCTTAAAACATCAGAGTATAAAAGGTCAAAGTTTTCTTTATCGAAACTCTGTGCATAAGCAAAGAAGCTATTTCAATATTAATGGATAATTCTTTCTTAACAATTTTTACATAGTTTACTGGGCAACTGGTTTCATCTTATAATCAGATGAGACAATTTAAGACTATTATCAAGAGCGGCATAAATTCCTTTTTTTAAATGATCCCCATTTACAATATTTCAATATTTTTCTAGTAGGTGTTTCATGAGGAGACTTCTTTAATTAATACAAACAGAATACTTCACATTCCTTAATCGTGGACACAAAAGTATTTATTAAATATGTACGAAAAATTTATTTTAAATTTTATTTAAAAAAAATTCTATCAAAGGGTGAATGTGATTAGCCCGACAAATATCGTACTTATACATAACTCATAAAATACACATTATTTACTATCCTATATCTAGTTATTCTTTAAAAATATATTGATGATGAGAATATAAAGGTACTTTTGTCAGTTATTATACGCTTATGGTTAAATCAATTATCAGCTAACGTCACTTCTATCTGGATTTTACAGAATATTATTTATATTCAGTAGAGCGTCGATTATCCCAACTAATGGGGACCAAGGATAGTTCGGATAATCGATTTTGCAGAAAAGTAAAGAAACAAATAGGTATATAATGTATTAACGTTTTTATACGTTATATTTTAACTTAAAATAGCTTCTAAGAAACGTAATCTCTTAATTTCATTTGGACAAGTTGTCCTTTTGTCTTCACAGCCAATTTACACATAAATATCAACACAGGAATGATGCGTCGCTTATATCAATTTGATATTTTATGCTCGTCGTAGAGTTAACAATGACTGTGTTTTTATGGCTTACTTGTTTACACACACAGTCTCCAGAGGAAAAATATACAATTTAAACTAAAAATGTTTGTGTTGACGAACAGCTAATACATAGTTAAAACAAAAGTTGAAAATTATGTTCGGGTAACCGACGTTCAGATAATCAACGCTCTACTGTAATGGTTTTTTGGTATTTTATACTAAATTTTCTTCTTAGATTATTTTCTAAAATTAAGGCAATGAATATAAAACTGTACTTTAAACTATGATTTATATCATTTCCCACCTAAATAAACCATTTTCTATATTTTTCAAAAGCCATTATATTCCTGTAAAATTTATGTATACGACCAATCCCAGGTTAAGAAACTGACACCAGCAGAATTATATTTTTTAACAAATAACAAAATTGTTAATGAGAAATACTTTTCATCGTAAAATATGTACATATTTTATATTACTTTCTCTATCAAAAAATGTAATATTTGCTATCTTTCCATGTATTATTTCAGAAATGTAGCAACTATTTTCAGACAGGGGAACTATTTATTTTCATTTTTAAATTGTTCTTAAGATGCTATTTTCAATCAATTATAATTTTTGTTTGAAGTACACCATTAAAGTAAATACATACACAAATAATTGTAATGACTTACCTGTGAAGGGCCTCTCTGTTCCCTTTTCCTGTGTGACATGATACTGCATAGGTGTGAGCTTCTTCCGCAGATTCTCTTTATCGACCATCTTCAACGAGGCTGAAAACCCAATTAAAACGAATTATTAGTCGCTATGCGAAAGGAGTAGAAAGCGAATTGCCAAATTCGGTCATTCGGGTCATTAAAAATATGCACCTGAAGAATGTACTGAACGAATAATACGTTGACCAGCAGTTGTTTGGGACAAGCAGCTTGCTCTAACCGTGCCGGACAGAGTCAAAAGCCGCTTTAGCATGAATAACAATCCTAAAAACCTACCGAGAACGAAATAATTAGCCGCAAATTGGCTGCAATTCTGATTTGTAATGGTACGTATTACTTATGTAACCTTCAACTAAACATCTAGATCATGCGGGCCAAGCGTATATAGCATATGTCGTACGGATCGAATATTTGCAATATTTTGCCGTTCGCCTGCGATAACCGTCAAGAATGTAGTGACTTAAGAGAGAAGCGAGACACCTAGAACATTGTAAATGCATCCTCTGTCATGACAACATAAATCGTATGGAAACGAATGAACAATATATGACCGGGGAATTAGAAAACGAGATATATATTATTACAAATATTATTGTTTTTACGTGTGATTTTGTCTACATATTTTATAAAACCGTTCATAATATTGTTCAGATAAGTCAAATATCAGCGACCAACAAGATAAGATGTTGATGTGTAGCGGACGGTATATAGACCATTTTCAATGCGTTTCTTTGCTTAATCGAGGGCAATTGGCATGTGAAAGTAATTTCCTAATTGATAGTAGTATAATATAATTACATAATACTAGTTAATGCCCGTGAAAAATCACGGGCAGCCATGTACACATATACTTATTACCATGTACACGTATACTTATTGCCATGTGCACATATACACCTAACCATGTACACGTTTACATATTACTA